>JAXQQM020071081.1:0-80009 GCA_034641835.2 Pinus albicaulis
GTTATAGTGCATTCGACGCATGGGAAGATGAAATGCACTGTGCTTGGAAGGGGAGGCTGCTTTCCTACAAGCAAGTAACAGGACAATTGGTTTGTTAGATTGTTAGTGGAACAAAATAACATGTAGTAAACTAAGTAAAGAACATAGCATTCTAGCATAGAGGAGAAACAAAAAACAAAGTACACATATACATTAACAAGCTCAATCGAGTCAAACACACTAATAATCGAAATGGAGAACTCTTCCCCTTTTATTAGTTGTTGATGGTATAAGAGAATAGGATGCTAAATCACTTGCAATGAATCCTTAGAGCTATGAAGCTCTAGTATTCAAGGCAAGAGGGTATCTTCCCTTTAAGCTTCTTGCAAGCCTCTCTCTCTCCTCAACAGATGGTAGAATAGCTGACACTTGGTGAACTTCTTCTGTTGGATTGAGGTGTTGGATGGCCAACAGCTGAATCCTTCCACTCCTTACTGCTTGGAAAACACAATGCTTTTTTTCTCTCAAGTAATTTGACTAGCATAACAATGTGTTCTCTATTCTTCTTCCCATGGTGGTATTTTATAGGAAAATTTCAAATTTCACTCCCTCTCTTGGTACAATGTGGATGTTCACACAAGAGTGGGAGGTTGATTCCATTGTGTGCTACACTTGAGGCCTCAAGGTGGCTCCAAGGCAGTTTTACTTGGATGGCTTGAGTGGGGAATATTCTTCTTAAAGTGTGCCAAGTAGTCCTGGATGGTGACCTTCTGCCATACCCAGGATCGCACAGCTATTTAAGGGATAGTCGTGAATATCTTCACTATTATCGAAGAAAATGTTGCACGGATCGCTTAGGCTCAGTGATTTCTGTGCGCTATCTGATAAAATTTCCTACTTGACCTTAGGAAAAGTTAAAATTTTTAGATTATGTAATGTCTTTCTTCCCTGTAAATCCTTATTTGTACTTTCTTCTTGACATTTCCTAATGTATTTTTCTTGTATGATTTTCCACTAATAACAGTTTCCCCCTAATGTATGAGGTCTAGGAAGAACTGTATAGTCGAAATATATTATAGTTTATTTTCTGTAAAATCCATTTGAAAGAGAGAGAGTAACTTGCATGAAACCCAAGGTTGGAGACCCCTTGTCGTGAGTAAAATAGGGACCATGTTCTGTTGGAAACATGCAAGAGATAAAATAAATACAATATTTCTATGAGGCGGGCATGTCCCATGCTCGTGATGCTTTGGCTAGTTAAATATTATCTGATAGATAGAGGTTATGTCTGTGTGACTTGTGTGGTAGTGACCTGTTGTTTGGTTGATGACGATGGTTGCTGACGCCCTCAGGGGTGCTTTTTTTTCTAGTAGGTTGAATGTAGTGCACATATGCATAATATTGGTATGGAATTTGTTTTAGAGATAATTATCATTGGATGCATGGGTCTATGATTTAGGATATTCCCGTGTAAGCATTGTTGAAAGAGATGCTTATGATGGCATGGGTCTTCGAAACATTCTTACAAAGTGCAACAGTTGTGAAGTACGATACCATATTGACATGAAAGATTATGTTGTAGTCGAATGTCAGAAGGATCGATGAAATCAATGGGAAATTATGACTCCCACAGTGCCATCCAAGAATTCCCTATTGATGTGAGGATCCATCCAAGATAATGCCTCCTTCTTGAAATATGGTTGTTGAAGTCGAAAATAAGGAAGCCTCAACCGACCGAGAGAATTACTGATGCAAGGGACTAGGGTCTCTGATGTAGTAGGTGGCATATGATAGGATAACATAGGCATTATGACGATAAATGGATGTAACTGATGATGTGAGTTCAACGACCCAAAGTTAGAGCTTGTAAATGCAAGTGGTGGAAATCATAACAATTTATGGTGAGGAAATTCCTAGCATTGGTAGGATGTCCAGGGTGGGTATGTGGTTTTTATAAGTTTCATGGGGGGTTGGGTAAAGAATGCGAAGATCTGACCAAGGATGATTACGGATTGCTTCCAAGTGGGAAATGTGGATGGATGGGTGGGATTGTTCTCCTAAAAAATATTTGTACACTTTCCAAAATAATATAGAATGGGTTTGGATGTATAAGCACGTATACATGTGCCCCAATAAACATGAAAATGATAACTTAATGATGATGTGAGGAGGGTGTGTTTTTCTGAGGGTGGGTATCCCATTGGCTGGTCTCGGTGCGAGGGTGATGAAGTGGATGGAAAGTGTCACAGATGGGCTATGCTGATGGGGGTGCGGTAGGCCAAGTGCAAGACGTGGTGGTGCATATTTGGTGTGCTTATGAGAGTGCGAGTCCGGGAAAGGGGTTTTATCATGATATGGTAAAACTTGACTTGATCTATGATAGATGAATGAACATGAAGTGCTTCCCGGACATGGACGTTACGGCCATGACACTGTGTTCTTGATGTATGATCTACTTGAGTGATGGACGCCATGGAGGGTGAGGCTCTACTAACCGACAAGGATATTTATCATGTGCAAGGTGGGGTGATGATAAACATGGTCAGGTGACTGGACCCTATGGATGATTCTTATGGAGAAATAATGTCATGATATGCAAAGCTTCTTTGGGGACCCTATCATGCTGGGGGTAGAATGATACCTTCTCTTGTACCTTTAGTGGCTGGGGCAACAGGTGATTTGTTGTGCTTGTAACACTTGCAACCAATACCTGAGGTGAAAGCATATTTTGTATTCAAATATATTGAAAATAACGTTGAATGAAAAATGATAAAAATGTTTTAGTTTAATTTAAATTAATAATAATAATAATACCACTCAATTAAAAAGTAATAAAAGTAATAAATATATATTTTTTGTTTTTATTAATAAAATTACAAAATTCATAATATGCATTTCATATTAAATTACATCTAAATGATAATAATGCATATTCTTAATGATGATATTTCAAAATATATAATTAAATAACATATAAAAAATTAATAAAACCATAATTAGAAATGAAAATATTTATATATGTATATGGATATCAAAAATATATATTAATTTAAAAAATAATTATATATTAAAATACATGTATTCATGTCAAGTCCCGCTAGCACAATTGGTTGAGGATGGGCCTGATCAGCAAGGCGACTGGGGGTCAAACCTCATTGGGGGTAGTTATGCTCTGTGCTAGGGGAGGAGACATGCTATAAACTCCAGTAAGTAAGGGTTGGTGCAGCCCAAGCCGAGTGTGTCCCTTGGGTGAATTTGATGGATTATATGCCCCTGGGTCATGGCTACTCAAACCACATGTCAATCCTACTCAAGGATCATAGACAACTTGACAAACAAAAACAAATACATGCATATATATATATATATACATATATATATATATATATATATATATATATATATATATATATAGAGAGAGAGAGAGAGAGAGAGAGAGAATATTGTAATAACTTAAAATATGCTTTTAGATTGCGAATTGTAAAATGGGTGAGTACAACAAAAATCCTTTGATGCCAACTATACATGTAACCTTAGGATGATATTTCTTCTCAATATCTATTAACTGGTTTACTATTCTAAATTGCAGAGGGGCTTTGGAGGTGTAGATTCTCAAAAATACCCATTAATTGTTAGGTCCCTATATTACTATTTTAGCCCCTTATTGTTATTAGTGTAGACCCCTTATTGTTATTATTGTAGCCCTTCTAACCCCAATATTCTTATTATTGTGCCCTAACATTGTTATTGTTAGGTCGGCTAGGATAAAATTATGGCCCACTAGGATTACATTGTGGCCCCATGGACTCCTATATATAGGAAAGAGGTTTTGTCATTTGTATCATCCAAGAATTTTTCATTCCTCAAAGTGGCTTATTTCTGAGGCATTGATATCTCTTTTCTTCTATTTTTGGAGCTGGTTTCACAAATTTGGTATCGAAGCTTTTGGTTCTAGGGTTTCGCTGCTCCAAATAGGTCATCGTGGCATTTTCGCTGTAACTTTTTTTCTACGAATGTTAAGAAGCTGAACTTGTTAGAGTACGAAGATGAAATCCTGAGGAACATCGTCGCAAAATTTTAAAGCTTGGTTCACAATAGTTTCGGAGATATGATCTGTGGAAGCTAGGTCTTTTTGTAGGCTCCTCAATTTAACCTAAAAAATTCATCGTAACATTTTCGCTATAACTTATTTTTCTACGAAGGCTTAGAATCTGAAATTTTTAGAGTACGAAGCTGAAATTGTGAGGAACATCGTCACCAAATTTGAAATCTTGGTTTGCAATATTTTCGGAGATATGATCTGTGAAAATTAGGACTTGTGCATGATCCCAAATTTCATCTCAAAGAGGTGATCATGGGAAAATCTTCATAACTCTCTCTCTGAGCATCGGATTGGAGTTTTGTAAAAAGTGGACACAAGCACACGGAATGTAGTTTCCTATCTATCAATTCTAGAGCTGAAGGAGGAATCAGTGACACATGGAAAGTCATACAAGTTCGCTTTATTGAACCAGTCCATAATCAGGTCATCGTAGGAGATTGGGCACAACTTTGTCTTCAAGAATCCAAATCAGGTCAGACTTGCAGAATTCAAAAGAGGATTCAGAGGGCTACCTTAATACCAAATTTCATATATTGAAGATCTAAAATCATAGAGATAATTCAGTTTCAATATCGTGCTCCTCAAAAGAAAGAAAAAGGTGTATATTTGTTTTCGAATTACATAAGTCTCGTTTACAAAAAAATTAGTTGGAATTTATTCCAAGGGCATATTGAAGAATAGATATCAGTATTGGGTCCTAAAATGGCCCCTAAAAAGAATTCAACACCCATTAAGCCTTCATAAGGCTCTACTATGACTCATGAATACGAAGAAACACAACATGAGATGTCAAAATTACAAGAGAAAGTGCACCAAATTTCACTATCGGAAAGAGCAACAAAAAATGAAATGGAAGTTTTGAAGAAAGTCATGGAAACTAAGATTAATGGTTTGAATAAATGCGTGGAAGCTAAGATGAATGGTTTGGAAGCTAAGATGGAAGGCATGGAAGTGGGTATGGAAGTTAAGATCGATTAAAAAATTGAAGGTTTGGAAAATTTGATACAAGAAATGTTTCCTAACGTCAAAA
The DNA here is from genome assembly GCA_034641835.2 of Pinus albicaulis. Classification (NCBI taxonomy): domain Eukaryota; kingdom Viridiplantae; phylum Streptophyta; class Pinopsida; order Pinales; family Pinaceae; genus Pinus; species Pinus albicaulis. Next base: position 5,112 of record JAXQQM020071081.1, read on the forward strand.
ATATAGTAGAGGAAACTCATGATGAGAACAAAATAAATATTAATCATGATTTTATAAACTCTAATGTTGGGTGGAAGAACCACCATATTCCAAAGATGGATATGAGGAAGTTTGATGCCAAGGATCCCGTAACATGGATACTACAGATGGAGCAACATTTTGATCTTAATAATGTGCAAAACACACAAAAGGTATGCATTGCAACTTTACATTTAGAAAAAAATACATTTGTATGGTATCGATGGCTTTGCTCCCACAAACAAATTGTCACTTGGTCAATTTTTACAGAGGAAATGATAGCACATTATGAGGATACAAAGAGCAACACCTTCTTTAGACAATTGATAAATCTCAAACAAAAGGGTTTAGTGGGGGAGCATATTGAGGACTTCCAAAAATTGAATAGAAGGGTAACTGATATTCCAGAGGAACACAGGATTGATCTTTTCATAGGTACTTTAAAGGATAACATCGAACATGAAGTTCGCGTTTTGGAACATGATTCATTGGAGAAGGAATTCAGGTTGGCAAGAAAAATTGAATGTAAAATTATGGCGGCAAGGAAGCCTACCACTCACTTCTATAAAGAGGGAAGTGTTGCTACTCCTAGATTTCCACAACCTACAAGGTTGACACCACAACAATTGGAAGAAAAAAGAGAAAAGGGGCTTTTATACAATTGTGATAGAAAATACACTAAAGGTCATAAGTGTGCTGAGAAGAAATTATTTTACATAGATTGTGAAGAGGAAGAAGAAATGAACAAGAAGAGGATATACACCAGGAACCAACCCTAGAAGAGGAAGAAATAAGTCCAACCATATTGCGTAATTCATTGGCAAGAATTACCACTCCTCAAACTTTCAAGATAGAAGGACATATCAAGAAGAAAAAGGTAATAGTGTTGATTGATTCAGGTAGTACCCATAATTTTATTCATTGTAAGGTAGCCAAGGAGAAAACTAGGAGAAAAGGGATATGAAAGGTCACAGGTTTCATATGAGGATGAAAATGAAGGAAAATAATGGAAAATGAAAAAAATAGAGGCGTCTTCTATAAAAAGGATTTTGAGGATTAGTTGGTATATTTTTTCAGTGCATTTTTTGGATCTCTCTCATTATTCTCTCTCTCTCTCATACTCTTGGATACTTAGAGTTTTCTTGGAGCACTCTTGAAGAGTGTGGATACTTTGTGATTTGGAGATATAAGGAAAAGGGAGAGAAGGAAAACACAGGTGGACATCAGGATCAACATCTACAATGGGATTTGATTGCAGGTACCGAGTTGCATGTATGTTTTCCTCACCACTATTTGAATTCTTGGTGTATGCATGTGGATTTTCCTAGCCTTTCCATTTTTTGGACAACCTCGGTATCGTGGGTTTATTTTAATTGATTGTTTTCTGGTTGGTTCTCATGATTCCTTTAGCTGTGGGTTGAGTTATTAGTCCCTCTAAGCCTTTGTTAGAAAAACGCTCTGGAAGCCCAGCAGACAACTATGGGTTGACCTACTAGTCCTAGAAGCCATGGTTGGAAAAATGCTCTGGAAGCCTTGGTTGGACAAACGTTCTAGAAGCCCTATAATATTTAGGGTTTAGTTACTAGGCCTGGAAGCCTTGGTTGGAACAAACACTCTGGAGCCCTAGACAACTTGGATGAAGACCAATCCATGATGGTTAGTGATGTCTGACTAGGAAGTGGAATCATTGGTTAAGGTTTGAGATGGTTTGGTCTCTAAAGCCTTAGTTTGGTGTTAATTGATGTGTTTGAAAAAGTCCCACATTCATGCTTGGAATATGGCACAAGGGTGATTGGCTAAAGTGAGACTTGGCTCAAGCAATCTATGGTCAAGTGGAACATGGAAGTCCCATCTCTGGTTGGTTTTTACAATCAGAAATGAAGAGCTCATTCATTTGGTATTTGTTATGAAAATACAATATTTTATGTATGGATTTACTTGTTTTTGTATCCATTTTATTTCTGTTGTTACTATGTTGGTTATAAGCATGTATTAGAGCAATGATGGTGTATGGCTCTATCCATGTTTTTACCTATAAATGAAAACACAATGTATCTATTGTAAAATATATGGTATGGTAGCTTATGATGTAGGGGATAAATTCTTCTTAGAAATTCTCAAATAAGTAAGACACTTCATTCTTTATATTTGTTGTTTATACCTATATATGCAATGTTTGTGACATGTTTGACAAAATTTCCTTCGTGGTTGGGCGTGGTCTGGATGATTTCCTGATGATGTGATTGCTTCCATGTCTTTTTCTTAAGGTTATTTATCCTCTCCATAAGTTACAGGAAGTCTTGGGTAGTGACTTGGGCTCAAGGGCTAAAAATGTGGCACGAATCCCAGAGCTAAACACACAAAATTGACTATTTGGTGCCCTAACCACTACCTTTCCAAGGCTAGCCTATGGCTATAGGTTTCTATCCACTCTCTTGCCCTTACATCCCTGTGGCTAAGTCCTAAATTGGCCAAAAATTAGTCCACCTTAAAGGTTTTGGGAGGTTGGGTTACCTCTTGAAGGTGTTGTTGATGTAGTGTAAGGTTTGTTTTTCATGTTTTCGTTGGCTCCACTCCCTCAAGGTAATATAGGAGGTTGAATCTCATATTAGTAGCCTCCCATCAGATTTTTACCCTAGTTGGCTTGTTACTTGGGTAGGTGTGGGAATATGGTGCTACAACAAGGTCATAAATAAAGAAAGTTGATGATTCTTAGATGGATTCAATAATACAGTTTATTGAAATATATAATGTAAATATATTGAACTTGAATGAAAATGTATCCATTTTGGCAGTTATTAGAATGGGAAGTGTTAGTTATTACGGTCCAAAACATTTATAAACAACTTCCCAACACTCCCATTTTAGAATAATTTCTAGTGAAAAACTCCCATAACTTTGGTGTTTTGGAATATCTTTTGATTTTTGATGCTAAAACATTAAGGCTAGCGTTGTTCCATGATATTTAGGCATGTGTTTTTCAAGGTAGCTTTTTTTTTCATGAATTTATAAGAGTGATTTATTTGTGTTCTATGATCTGTCCTCAATAGGTAGAAAATAGGCATTGTGAATATTTTTGAATTTGTACGCAAGAGTCCATGTGGTTTTTTGTATTTACGTTGACTTCTACTTTTGGATTATTCTCAAAGAAACTGTCAATTTAATAGTTTAATTATAGATTCAAGAATAACAACCAATGTCTGTAGTTTATCTAAGATTTTTTTTAATAATGCATTTTGTTATTCATTTATCACCTTGGTTTTTCTAATGTTGAATTGTTCATGAACTATGTCCTTTGTATACATTCTTGGAATAATTATTTTCAATGAACAGAAATAATCTTCTAAGTGGGTTTTCATGCAAAAAATGGATGGTTTATTGGTGTATGTAGCTGATTTGGAAAATTCCTCTAGGATGAGAAAAATAATTACCCCAAGCCAACGAGGAATCCATTTATGGGGTCGTTTATGATGATAAATGCTCAAGATTGTTTGCATGTTTAGAAATTTGGACTCAAAGCGTCATGTGTACTTATTATTTTTGGAAGGGGCTAACAAGGAATTCATTTTCAAATATACTTGGCTATTGATACTTTCAAATTATTGTTAGCTTATAATGCACAATTGGGTAATATAAGACAAGCTACTGTTCTTGTACATATATTATATATTTGAGTCAGATTTTATAAAATGTTGAAAATATAAAACTTATGGAGAATTCTAGTTCATTGTGTTTCAATCAAAATCCCTAGTGGAAATAGTGTTAATATGCTTGGGTTTCATTGAATAAATTAAAACAAGCCTCTTACAAAAATCAAAGTTTAATGAATAAATATGATTTTGTGTTCTTGAAAATTACATAAATTACATTGACCTTTTGTGAAGATAACAATGAGGGAAGAAAATATTCATACAATTTAATCCATAATTGCAGCATATAATCTAGGTTATATTATGATTTTCTCAAACAAATGACATCTTATTGAACTACTAACAACGTATACAGATTGAAAGCATATACATATTCACAATTGTTATATCGTTGTTGATTAATGTCATTTGGAAGAAGACTTGTTCTAAAATATACTATAGTGTGGACATGAGATGACTAAGGAATGATATAGATATAACCAATCACAAAGTTTGTAACTATTGTTGAGACACTTTCTTATCCATATGATGTAGAATTTACTTTTATCCTATATGAAAACATTTTATATAGAGTAAATGTGTAAAGTAATTGCTTGCATGAGAGATTGCAAGGCAATGTTATAATTGTAACTATGGATGGTTTGCATTGTTGAATGTGTAACTATGCCGGAGGCGTTATCTTTATGAGATTGGGTAGGAAAAAATTGTTCACTCCACCCAATCAGAAATCTTCCTCATCGCCCTTCTAGCCAATTATATGTTGACCAAATATTGGTGAATTGAAATAGTCCTTGATTTCTCCACTATCCTACTATTTCTCCTAGCGATTTCTCCACGGATTTTATTTATTTATTACCTCCATGTTGAACCTTATAGCGCTAATTCGTCAACATTTTTCATGCAATCCAATAGGAGCGACCCATTTTCATCCTCTAAAAAATGTACGTGCGTTGTTTGGTTGACCGATGATGTGCTTTGTTCTGTAAACTTCCTTTAATGTGCATCGTTTGGTTGACCGCAGATATCCTTTTTTCTGTCTACTACCTTTAATGTTATTGTTTTTGCTCGTTCTTTAGTCAATGAGCCATCGAGAAGAACACATTGTTTCGAAGCTCTCGTTGTTTCACAAGGACTCAAGTCTTTCGTCTATATATGATGCTTCTCTAACTCGCCCGCAATGCTTAGAGGGTGCAATGAAAAGGTAAAATTTACGATGTAATTGTATAATAAATTGTCCCGTGAGTTCAATGATAAAACCATATTTTCTATTCATCCCAAAGCACAACACGTGAACATTTTATGTTCAAGAAGAGGCTCGATCCGAATGTATTCACACAGAGGGTGTGCGATAATGCCCAAATTGTTGGGTCATCGATATTTCCAAAAATAGAATTATTTTGCTGTGATATTTTTTATGAATTTAATTATTGATTCGCTTTTGGTTTGTAGGTGCAGATATTTTGGTCATATGGGGTGAAATTGGCGTACTTTTCTGGATTTTGACGCTAGATAATCAAGGTATGGCACGTTTCCAATAAGGGCATGAGGACAATTTGAATCAAACTACCTGGATTTGTAGCTAAAATCCTAGAATCCAACGAGAATTCGACACAACCAAGTCACATAATCTAATTAATAAAATTCTAATTTAATTTTAACCACGCTGATTACAAACTCTGTTTTTGAACACCGAATGTTCAGACTTACTAACAATTTGTTAAGATTACATGACTTCGCATATTTTCTGGTGCCTAAAATAATTATGTATCGTTGATTGCAGGAAGAGCGTGGGAGTGGAAGGAAGATCTGGCCCAAAATCCGCACCAAAATCCATGCCAACCAAGCCATTTTCTTGAGGCTCATATTGAAGGAATGGAAAGATCTAGTTGTAACCACCAAATATGACATATTGGGCATAATTGATTTTAATCCAAGATCACGTAGTTGCAACCACCAAATATGACATTTTTTGTACAAATTTGTTGTGTTAGTTTCGAGATTATTCAACACAAGATAGAAAAGGATCTATTATAATTTTGATGTGTGCTTGCCCTCCATTTATGTACAAAGATCATAGTTGAGACAGTGTAATAAGAGATGAGGCAAGTCTAACTTATGATAATTGGTAAAGTTGGAGCAAGACCATAAAGGCACAATAACGTGGATCAAGGGATTTGGTTTCTATTCAACAAACTAATATGAACAATATGTCGAAATTGGAAAAATGACAGCAGTCCACTATTGCAAAGTTAGTTTCCAGTGATGGGGAGGAATGCCAGCTAGAGTTAAGATTGGCTGTGATTTTCCATAAAATAATGGCATAGTATTGTTAAGAATATCCATGAGATCAGCCAAAGAAAAACTAGATCGTAGATGAAAACTCACAAACAGTTTGCAACGGTAAAGGCCTAGCATGTGTCAGATTTAAGGAAAAAAGACAAATCGTAGTCGTGCTTGAAGAATTGAACATGTTGAAATTAAATTACGTTTATATCATTCCAAACATGTTACATTTACTTTAATATTTATTTTTAGATTTAGTTTAATACTATAGAACACAATTCCAGGTAATAAAATTTTTGAAGAAAAACTATCCCACACATTCAAATTCCCACCCTATAGTAGACGCATATGAATTGAAGTCGAAATTTCTCCATGCGAGAATGTATCATCCTATTCTCAGTGTACATACAAGTCTGAATATTTGGACAAATCAATTTCCTCTGCTTTTATGGCAGTGGATAACCTTTCTCTGCAAACTCTTGGATTGGGCATGAAAATTTTCAAGGATTTTGCATTCGGGTGCTCCAAACTCTATATGGGGTATCACAGTTTCCTTTTAATGGATATGATTTTGAATTCGAGTGCTCCCTATCATAGACCCTATAAGGAGTATCATAGTTTAATTTTAATGGATTGATAGAGCTTGATAGCAGTTCATATTCATTGGTTTTTCAGTTAGTCCCCATGATAGGTTGTACATGTTTTCCTATTATGTCGCTTTATTTGGTTATGAACATGGCAACTCAATGCTCTTAGGTAATGCAGCTCTTCAGGGAAAACATGTGGTCCATATCCTTTCAGAGCTTCAAATATCTCATATTGTCTAGATGTGAAGGAAAACATGCTCGGTGTTCAAATCTTGCCAATTCATCCCGCAGTGTTCACAACTCGTCCTAGAGGAACTATTAATGATAGTGGCACTTCCATGGTTGTCATTTCCAATCGTGCCCACAAGGCTTTTATGTCACATGTGACATATCCTTAGGTGTGTGGCCTAACGACCATGGGTAACCTTGGTATCCCATGTTTTAGCATTTTAGGTGCCACTAGATTTACAAGGAAGTTTCCTAATCTGGCTTCCCATTTCTAAGGAGCAGAGAAGCTTGACATTCTAGGGAAAAATAATTTTCATCCAGTAGGAAATAAAATCACAGTTGTTTCTGTGCACAGATCCCCTAAGCAGGCCATCTGACTATCATCTACAATAGTGCTCAGCAGATTTTTCACTTTCTCTTTGATCTGAAAAATAATCGGTTGATTTTTGTGGATAATTATTGTTCAACTCTCCATTGAAATAGTGTTTAGATAACTTTTTCTAGATCTAAGACATGCTGTTAGTGAGGCATATTGTTAGTTGATTAAAAATGTTTTGTTTTGAAGGGCCTGTAAGATTAATTTCATATTAACAACGTAGTAAGATTATGTGCACTTAACTTTCACCTTATCTCATTAGTATTTTTCTTTGATTTTTAATTAATTAATTGTCTCACATATAATAATTTTCTTATAGTTTTATACTATATATATATATATATATATATATATATATATATATATATATATATATAAATTTTATATATATATAATATATATATATATATATCTATATATATATATATATATATCTTAATTTTATATAGCACTTAAAATTATATTTATAATTTAAATTACTTATTTGATTTTCAAATTAATTCATGTTTTATATTATATTATTTTATTTTCATTAATTCTTTAGTTAGAATTGAATATAATATTAGTATAAAAAATAGGGATAAATTTGTATTTTTATTGATTTTTATTGATATTATTATGATTAGTAATTTCTCTTAAAGGTGAAAAAGTACACTTAAAGAATAGAATATTTGGTCAGTCCATCTCACGAAGAGAGCATACTATTGAGCCTACTCTTTCATTGTGGTTTCTTATGCTTCAATGGTATCATCTTGAGGACAAGCAAGGTGAAGGCAAGGTTTACAGTGGTTTTAAGTTGGAAGTGAGTGAAATTAATGAAATTGTGGAGCAAATGGGAGAGGATGGTCTTTTCAAAGATGATTACAATGATGAAAATTTGTTGAGGCAATTCAACAAGTCTTCGTACTATGAGACGGGTGAGGAGGAGTAGGACGGTGCTAAAGTGGCAAAGGATTTTGGGGATTTGTTACAAAAATTGTTGGTCTCACAACGAAATTTTTTGTTTTCTCACAAATATTTGTTAAATTTTCTCTGAGATTGCATTGGAATGTGTCTGATGCTGGGTAATGAAGAGTAAAAAAGAAGAACAAGGTATTTTGGTGCGTAAGAGAAGAGAGTAAGTGAGCGAGGAAGAAGTTGGGAATCATGGAATCCTTCATTAACATCACTCATCCAAACTTTCATTTATCAATAACCTCAACATCAGGGCGATCCCTTAGTGCACTAGACAGGGGAAGGCCACCAGAATTTCAGGAGGGCAATCATCACCAATGGAGCACATAGATAATTGTGGTGGGTGTCGGAGGTGCACGAAAGAGCATCATCAATGGAGGTATGTACACGTCCCTAGTTACCCACATATTATTTAATCCTCCAATCCAATCCCCGATCCTAGGTTGAACATGGTTCACATTTCTACAGAAGGAGGTCCACAATATTTTTATCAATAATGCAATTTGGTAGACCCAAAATTTTTTCAGGCAAATATAGTAAAATTTTAGAGGTAGCTTTGGGTCGGGCTTTCCACATTGACCCTAGTGACAACATTGCATCTCTACTGACCTATTGGTACCCCAAGCTTTCTAGTTCTGAGGATTATGCTTATATTCTAAGGGAGCTCAGGAACAAAGCAAAATGAAAGAAGGGAATTGAATGCTTTGAGTGGGAAGTTTCTCGTGAAAGGTAAAGAAATGGGCAAGGGAAACTGTTGAGCATTCTAATTAGAATTTTGAGTTGGCATGGGAGAGTGGGACTTGCAAGGAAAGTCTTTGATAAGGCCAAGAGAAAAGGATATGGAAACATTGTTTATGCCTTCTCTCCCCTCATCGGTGCTTATGGCCGTAACAGTACGTGGAAGGAAATTATTGTTGTCTTTGAGTCAATGAAGAGTATTGATTGTAAGCCAAACATTTTTTCTTATAATGTTGTCATTGATGCCTTTGCTAAGGGGAGTGTGGATTTCAATCAAGCCTCATAATATTTTGATGAAATAATCTAGGAAGAAGTTCAACCTGACCGAGTTACATTCAATTCTCTCCTCTTTTTCTGCGTTCGAGTGGGGTTATGGGAATAGGCTCATGTAATGTTTGAATAATTTTTGTATTGAGGAATTCTTCGAGATATTTTCACTTACAATTTTCTAAAGAAGCTTTGGAAATCATATAAATGTCAGGAGAAAATGTGCACAGCCTGTGGATCATAAATAAATCAATGTTTAAGAAAATAAAGGAGCATATGGATCAAGGATGTGAAGTGGGTAGATTTAGATGCAAAGAATTAATAACATTAATTAATCATAAAACAAGGCCTACAAAAAATGAAGTTGAAGGTTCAACATCAATCCTGCAGGAAGTTGAATCTCCAGATATGAGAGATGAGTATTACACGATTGTTAGAAAAAAGTTTTAGAAGATGTGAGATGTCTCTTTGATCGAACTAATGATCTACGTTTATGATGGAAGTGAATATTAGTGTAATTTTATTACGCGTGCTATCCAAAATTTCTCTTAAGCATGGGATTTCATGGACATTATTGACCGTTTATATAAGGAACAAACATCTGTGAGTTTTGCAGCTAACAAAATCTTCGACAATATTGAAAAAAAATGGAAGACGTTCCCTCAAAATCCCATAAAATAAAGCATTCTACTGGAGTAAGAGATAAATATCCGACTCAAGGGTATAGGTTCAAAGAAAAAAAAATATCAAAGAATGCCCGGTGGAAGCTGAATTTCGCATAGAAATCTAGGGAGAACAAACACCATCCCACCATAATTTGCAAAACTGGACCTGCTTTGCTGCAAAATAGAATGTGTTTGAAAGCATGGAAGCCACAAAATCATCAAAATCATCAGTAGATAAAATCCACAATTTGCAATGCTCATTTGTAAAAGTTATATGTGGATACACAATTTACAATGCTCATTGGGAAAGGTTATTCATGAATGCATGATCAAGAGTCTAGACATTGCTTTGATAGAAAATTGCAATAGATGGGAAAAGAATGGAAAGGAAACAATCTCAATGGCTGCTCCAATCCCGCCCCCGTTTCCCCCTCTGTATTGTTGGTTGCAAGAAACTTGAACCACTTGAACAATAAGGCTTGCGCAAGTCTTGCAAAGTCCAGTCTTGAACTTTCGGCATTCCTTTGCACGTCTCGGTGCAATTGCTAGTTTTATAATGTAAAAAAATATATATTATTTAATATGCAACTATTTTTTTAAAATAATTGTTGACACTACACGTTGTAAGAGTATACAGAAATTGTAAGACCATACACAACTTAAATGCTAAGATAAATGCTTTCTATTTTAAAACACTTAAAAATTATTAAATAAACAAAAAAATATATATCATTTTTTAATTTAGAGGGTGTTTTGCCCTTGGAAATAGAAAGTGCTAACTCTCTATGGGCAAATTTTAAAAGTAAAAACCATGAAAATGTCTAATAACATATTATTACTGAACATATAGTTCATCCACAAACTTAATTGAAATAAAACCATTATCCTAAGTTGGTTTGAAGTATTCTAGGTAGGTTTGAAATAAACTTCCATACAACCATTAAAAGCAAAAACTTATATAAATGCAAATTTATAATTCATTTTTAACTTAACAAAAACCATTAATTTATATAATAATTTTTTTAATATATCATCATTAAAATTAATAAAAAACACTTTTTTATAATTAATATATATATATAGCGCATGCGAAATTCAAAAAAAAACATAACATGCTACCAGGTAACTCCCGTTTATTATAAAGGACCTTCCCTTAGTATTAGTATTGTATTATCCGTAACTCCCCGCATAACTGTATAAGGTCGATGGAAATACACGTAGTGCTGCTGTATTAGCTGCAACTTCCTGTAGAGCTCTGTGAGAAGGTCGATGGAAAAATTCTAAAATAAAAAGTAATTAAATAATTAAATTTCTAAAACCAATCAAATAGATTTACAGGATCATAAAATTTTCTAAAATTCAAATAACATATTTTGAGTAGAGTAGAAAGACTTATTCTAAAGCTTGAAATTAGAGAAATGTGTAATCAAGTTTTCATTTAATTTAGGTTTTTTATATATAACAAAAATAATATATGTGTTTGGTTTGTTTAATTAAAAATACTATAAAATATCAATAATATCATTATTGGCATTTTACTTATTCTCAAAAATAAGTAAAATATTTCCAATAAAATATAATAAAAAAATAAAAATCAATATAGATGTTTGGTTTATTTAATTAAAAAAATAATAAAACATCAATAATAATATATTAATCTCAATAGTAAATAGAATATTTCCATATTCATATGAAACAACATTATCTTATGTCATTTTTATAGATATATAAAATAGTTAAAAAAAATTATATATATAGATCAATTTATGGAGGTGCAGATATTTTATTCAAATTATGCACTTTAAAAGAAGTTTTTATTTCAAGGGATTTGATTTTTTTAGGTTTTTGCTAAATACGTGGTTAAGATATGTCTATATTTATTTATTTTCATTTTCTTTAATATTTATTTGATAATTTTGTAACTAGCTATATTATTATAATATCCATTTTAAATACGAGATAAGGATTAAATCTCTTACAGTACAAACCATATATATATATATATATATATATATATTATATTTTTATAGATTTAATAGATGATAGTTAAAATCCCTGACCAAAACAGAAACATAAATTAGTAAAGTTGATTTGGTTGTTGTTGAATAAAAAATAAAAACTAGGTGCCAAAGGAAAAATGCCAATCATAGGAATTAGTAGCGCAGGAGTTGTATCTTGTTGCTCAAGAAACATCGTTAAGCAAATGTTGTGTAAGTGTATTTGAAGACCTATTCAAAGCATATTTTCCATATTCACAGGACACGTGTGCAAAGTTGACTTTGAAGATAATATTTTTGGAATATTTTCTTTGGAGAGAAGCGTTCTTTTTTCTAGTCAAATTCGTTCAGTATTCCCTCTGTTGAGTATGAAGGAATTTATTTATTTTAGAGATATTTTGAAAATAAGGAATTATTTGTTTTATAGATATTTTGAAAGCGGAGGAGGTTTTAAGATAATAGAGAAACATAAGGAAAGAAAATGAAATTCACAACGTGCAATTATTTTTTTTAAATGTGTTTGTTATTGTTATTTTTGAAAAGCGAAATTATTTTAAGATTTAATTATTGTTATTTTTCAAAAGTGATTTTATTTTAAGATTTAATTAGTATTGATTTTTTTTCTTATTTTTATGATTTTTTATTTTTATTAGTAGAAATTATGAGTTTTGGGTTATTAAGATGAAAAATATATTATAAATGGATGAGTTGTGGGATATTATATTGTATGGGTTTGAAGAACTTTCAAGTTAAGTGGCCTATGAGGATATGGCACAAGATCAAATAATTTACCTTACAGTTAGTAGGAAGGATGATGCAACAACATTATTTCTCATTCAACATGGTTTGGATGACAACATTATACCAAAGATTGCAGTGGCAATAAGTTCCTAGAAGCTTGGAACATTCTAGAAATTTCATCCAAAGAAAAAGGGAACAATATTTAGTAACATCTAGTTGAGTCACAAAACATTGTAATTGTTATTATCACCCATTGTAATAGGAGAAGTTAAAGATTTTGATATTGTAGAAATAATTGGAGATCATGCACATTAGCAATAGATCCAATAATGTGCATGAGCCAATAATGTCAGCAATAGATCATGTAATAGATCTGAAAGGGTAGCTCACATTTATGAAGGAATGAAAGATTCTTTTCCAACCCAGCAATCATATGACCAACTAGAAGTGTTGGAGAAAAGAAGGATGGCTATTGTAAAGATACAGGAGCTGACCTGGAAGCTCAAGAGCCACGTTCAATGGCTAAAGTAAGGTGACCTGAACACTAAATACTTTCATCAGATGGAAAATGGGCAAAGAAATATAAATTCCATTTGGAAAATCGATTCGTCGGAAGGCAAGAAGGTATGCTCCACTATGGATATACAAAAGGAAGAATTTAAATACTTCTCTGATTTCTATAAGGCAGAGGATGGGATTGATTATAGAAGGCAGAAGTGGGTGCTGGACCACATGCCTATCATGTTCAACAATGCAAAAAACAAGGAATTGGGGAAAGTCATCTCCAAAGATGATATTGGGGTGGTCCTTAAATCCTTTGCTCAAGACAAGAGTCCTTGGTTGGATGGATGTCCAGTGGAATTCTTCATTTATTTTCTTGAGTTGATGGTAGACGAATTACAATCTATTATTGAGCAAGCGAGGCTATCAGGATTCCTTCCTGATCATATGAATTCTACCTTTTTAGCATTAATTCATAAATCATCTAAACCCAAGTCTTTTACATATTTTAGGCTGATTTCCTTATGAAACGTCATATACAAAATCTTATCTAAAATCATTGCACTAAGAATTAAAGGGGTGTTGTCAAGGTGCATTTCCACGGAACAATTTGGACTCCTACAAGGTCTCTCCATTCATGATGTTGTTGCATCTGCTCAAGAAGTGTTGCATTCTGTCCATTCACAGAAAATGGAGGTGCTCATTATGAAAGTTGATCTATATAAGGCATATCACAGTGTGGAGCAATATTTTACTAGAATGGTTCTCTTAAGGGTTGGTATCACACTGCAAAACATAAGGTGGATCATAGCTTGTATTTTAAATCCATCAGGTATGCAGTTATCATAAATGGTTTTCCATCTAAATTTTTTGTGGCAGGCAGGGGACTTCGGCAGGGGTGTGCTCTTTCACCCTTAATTTTCATTCTCATTATTGACGGGTTCAACAATCTATTAAAGATGGAAAAACAATTTGGTTACTTTCAAGGAATATCCTTCTCACCCTTTGTTGGTATTTCTCATTCTTTGTTTGTAGATGACTTACTTGTCTTTGGCAGGCTTCAAAGAAACCACTGGTTTTATTTTCATTACATCCTTCATTGCTTTGGTGTTGCCTCTGGATTACATATAAAAAAAGGTAAATCTTTCCTGATTTATGCTCATGGTGACATTAATGAGATCAACTTCATTGTTGGGTTTCTGGGGGTACATAATAAGAAATTATTGGAGGGTATATCATATCTGGGGTTCAAGTTGAAGCCTTTTGGTTATAGGACAACGGAATGGACGTGGCTCATTGACAAGTTTAAAGGAAAAATTCTAAAATGGTCTCATAGATGGCTTTCATTAGGGGGGAGATACATTCTCGTTCAAGGAGTTTTACAACAGCTAGTGGTTTATTGGGCTCATCTATTTTATCTCCCTGAACACACGGTATCATTAATGAATAATGCCATTTCTCATTTCTTATGGACATGAGCTTCTAAGACAAAAAAAATATCATCTGTGCAAGCTGGACAGTATTTCGATCCTTAAGGTTGTTGGGGGCTAGGGATTTTGAATGTACGCTCCTTTTTTAATTTTATTTTAATAAAATCTCTATGGAGAGCTTTAAAACGCTGAGGTATATGGCCTCAAATAATCCGAATCAAATATGTAGTGGGAGACCCTCTAATGCAGCTTTACAAGGATTCATTACTCAAATAAAAAAAGGAGTCTTATTTCTAGAAGAGTTTCCAGAGAGCAATGTTTATGTTTTTAGATCGATTGGTATGGAGTTATTGAAACAGTCAACAAATTGCACTGGGATGTGATAGAGTATTGGGCCTCGACGATGGACAACAACTAGAGGACAGGCTCGTTCATAGGCTGTCCCACAGAGGAATATTTTATCTTGCATAGGTGATCGCTAATTGGCAACATGGATCCCCGAGATGGAAGTCTGCTACTCAATTAGGGTTGTCGGAACAGGATGTTGGCTCTTGGCAACATTATGTGGCTAGTTTACAGGAGGGTTGTCTATTCCATCAGCAAGAAGGCGACCAGATCATTTGGGATGGATCCATGATTGGGGATGGGGTAGTGGTGAAAGAAGTCTATAACCACATAATTTGCAATCAAATTGGAGACATCACTCCTTCTCCCTTAGGGTCTATTGGAGCTGGAAAATCCCGCATAAGATATTACTATTTGGATGGCTAGTCTCGAAGGAACATATACTGACATGGGACAATCTAATCAAAATAGGCACACATGGGTCTGGATGGTGTACCTTTTTCCATGGTCATGGTGAATCGGCTATTCACCTATTTTTATCTTGCCCATTTATCCTCAACATTTGGTCCCTTTTCTCTCACTTTCTCATTGATTCAAAATGGAGGCCAGATAATTTCATCAATACTTTCGCAGCTTGGGGTGCGACCAAAGGTAAATTCAAAGCTCTGCCCTTCTATTTGTTTTGGGAGGTTTGGTTAGCTTGCAATTGTATTATTTTTTATGGAAGGCCTGCAAACATTCCCTAAATCCATGGGGTCATTTTGGCATGGATTGTTGCTCATCCGCCTCTTGTATCTTCTATAAAGGATATGTCTCACTGCATTTAGCCCCACCCAATATCCATTCAAGCTGTTTTCTTTGATGGGGCTCAACAAGGGGGGATGTTGTGGATGTTGGGCATGGATTAAGCATGAAAATCTAGAAAGATATCATGTCTATTGGAATGGTGGTAGGGGCACCAACAATAAGGCGGAAATTCTTGCTTTGTGGAGAGGGCTATGGTTGGCTTTCAATTTAGGGTTGCATACAGTGAACATCTATGGTGATGCTAAGATTATCTTAGATGGGATTTCTGGGAAGTCCTTTGCATCAAATATATAGGGAAAATAACACTCGTGCAGACATCCTATCTAAGATGGGCCTCATTGCTTCTCATGGAAATATCTATATCCTCCATTTCAGTGGTTCCCATTTGATTCAGAATTTTGTTGTCCCATTGCCATGAATGTTACATCTTTTGTTCTTGCAGATTTTGTCTGAATGTTTTTTCATGGCCTTAAATGGTATTGTCATTTACTAACAAGCGAGTGGGATATGTATGCCGAGTGCCCTTTCATTTATTTAGGGTCTTGGTGTATTTTTTTTTCTGCAAGCGAGCCTGTTAGATACGTCCTTTACAAATGAGCTGGTGTTTCATCAAGCAAGCTTGCACTTTATCTATCCTTATGGCGCGTCTCGGGCTATGAATCATGAGGCTTTCATCTCTGTTCTTTTGTTTGGGTGCCACAATTTTGGTTGCATTGTATGTATATGATGTGAATCTCGTTTGTGATAATATATAGACTTGTTATGTGGACATGGATATGTGCTATCTTTTTCTCTTTCCTGTTTTCTTAGGATGAAATTAATGGGATGATCTATGTAAATGATTATATCTTTTCCACTCTACTCTTCTATGGAGAAAAATTATGGGTCGATCTATGTAATGATTATCTTTGTAATAAAAAGATCAATTTCCATGAATTGGCCTCATGCTAGTTGCCACTTTCATAAGACAATGCATTGTTTATCTCCTTAATATAAAAAAAAAAAAAAACGTTTTTCGTTTCTAAAACAAAAATATAATATTCACCCCATTAAATTTCATGCCACTTGTTTGATTCTTCTTAACATTTTTTAAATCACTCACACTTTTCTTTATTTATTTATTATTTTAAATCACTCTCAAATACATTTCTTTATTTATTAAAGGGGACATTCACTGCACGTAGTGTTTTATTAGCTTTATTTATTATTTTAAATTGTTGGAATATTTAACATTCCAGAACAGCAATGGAGAATAAAATTCTCCCTCTTCAACACAGAGAAAATATAAAAAATCTTCTTCACTGGAGACAGAGCTTTCACTGTAAACACTATTTCATTAAACTTCAAAAAACTTGGTTACAAAATCACCTCTGCCTGAGGGAATAAAAAAAACTTTGACTGCTTCAAAACACAGTTCAAAACACAACTCACACTCTTTAAAAATTCACTCTGAAAAATACTCTGTCTTTCCAAAAATGAAAGCACTGCTGTGCACTTCAAAAATCTGTTACACTGCTGTGCACATCAAATTTTTTACACTGCTGTGTGTAAAAATAAAACTTACAGACTAAAACTCTGCACTGCTGTGCTCTCCAAGTCTTTTTACTTCTGCTGTGTAAAAAGAATTTAAAACTTACAATATGAACTCACGGGCCCCTTTTTTTTTTTAACTCAATATGTCTCAGCACTTTTTTTCATTATATAAAAAACCCTATTTAAAAAAAAACTATTTTAAAAACTTTAAAATAAAAAAAAAAACTAAAATCAAAGTTTTGAATATGGCCCACGGCCCTTTCCTTTTGCAATGCACGTTTGATATATATATATGTAAAACATATATATAAAGGGATTGTTCACACGACGTTTAAACAACCAAATATTAAAACAAGCTTTGACCATGTAATGAACCGGACGCCAAACAAAAATTAACCAAACTGCATAAAAATTCCGCGTGCCAAAAGTGATTGCAGACGTCAGCAAGTTTGTGATGCGGGATTTTTATTAAATCCGCCCTAAGAGTTTCCCCGGGTCCGATTTTTAGCAGCGTGTACGGCAAAAAATGTGATGCGGGATTTCTCATAAATCTGGCTTATGAAATTTCAGGTCCGGGTTGCTCCAATTTCTCCGTATCGAAAAATTACTGCGCTGAGGTTGACTGCACAAACAAAAATGGTAAGCGGCTCAACTGCACAGTTCTGCACCCAAAACTGGAAGGTGGCTGCCTCCTGTACTGAGCAGCGCTGAAAGTAAATTCAACATAAATCACTCTCAGATACATTTCTTTATTTATTAAAGGGGACATTCACTGCACGTAGTGTTTTATTAGCTGCGACGTCCAAATCTCGTCATCAATGGCGTTTCACTCTTTATAAATATATTAGTGTACCACATAAAAAATACCACACTGTCCCAGCGAAAAATATGAAGTAAAACTCATCAAAGTCCAACCTACATTTACGAATATGGATTATAGTGGATTAAGCTGCAATCTCAACCTTAAGTTTAGAAGGAAACCATCATACTTTAAAAACAATAATGTCAACTATATGCCATACCAGCAAGGAGAAACTACAAAATTCAAATTCTAAGCATGTTTTTCACTAACCAGACGAGGGGAAGAAGAAATCCTCATTCAAAAACAAACTGAGAATCAAGGGAATCTAGAATATTTGCCCAACTTGAAAAGACTGAGAATCAAGGGAATCTGGAATATCTGCCCAACTTGAAAAGTCCGAATGATGAATTGTATGCCAAAAGCAATATAAATGAAACAACACTTGAAACTATCATATAAAAATGAAAAACTAGTAACAATATGAAAAATGGAAAAAAAAAAGAAAAAAGACAGCACCGCTGATTGGCCATGGGTTCACAGCTGGCTCCGTCGGTGGCCTTTATGTGGTGTAAAACATGTATTCACTTCATTTCCCTTTCCAGTCAGACACTGCGGTGGCCATGGCTTTGTAGGAACTGCCTCCTTTTTCCAACGAGCTCACGGCCGCCTCCTTCAATTCTCTCACTCTCGCCCTTACCCTCATCCCGCTTTCTCCTTCCATCAACTCCCTAACTGCTCTCTCCACTTCTCCTCTCCTTACGAAACCATCGCTTTCCATCTTTGCTGGGATTCCCACTTTAAATTCATCAACCAGCAGAAGCCTGTTCATCCTCTGTTCTGCAAAAAGTGGCCAACAGATCATAGGCACTCCATGTGAGACGCTCTCCAATGTAGAATTCCAGCCGCAGTGAGAAAGGAAACCACCGGTGGACGGGTGAGAGAGAACAGGAATCTGAGGCGCCCATGAAGAAACAACGAGTCCTCGGTCCTGCGTTCGACTCTCAAATCCCTGGGGTAACAGTTGAGAAATCTCCGTTTCCTCGATAGACAGAAAGCTGCTGGACGGACTGCGCAGCACCCAGAGGAAGCGTTGTCCACTTGCTTCCAATCCCAAGGCGAGTTCGATTACCTGATCCCTCGGGAGACCGGTTCCGCTTCCGAAGGAAACGAAGAGAACCGACGAAGGCGGCTGATTATCTAACCACTTGAGGCAATCCGTTCCTCCATTTTCGAGAGGTTTGTCATTGTGTTCAAGTGGCGACGATGATATGAGCGGCCCAACTGGATAAAAGCGGGGCATTCGATCAATATCCGTCGGATTACATATCTTTCCTGCCACCAGAGCTTTGATCGCTTCAGGTTCGAGTTCCTCGAACGTGTTGATCAAAATGCCCGTTGCTTCCCACATACGGGAAGAATGGTGATGGAACCAGTAAAAGGCTTCATCGGACTTGTCCTGAAGAGGACTAGGCATATCTCTGCCAGGGATCGGCAGAATGCCCGGTACCTCTATTGGAAAATCTATGTCCTTAAACGAAATCGGAATCTCTGAAACGAGCTTGGGAAGAGATAAGAGGACTGAAAGCAGAGAAGCAGTGGAAGTGAAGAATACGTATGTAGGTATGCGGAGCTGGACGGCCACGTCGAGCATAGTGGAGCAGAAAAAATCAGTGATGAAAGCAGAGATGGGAGAGGCAGAGTGGAGGAGGGATGTGAGAGCATTTTCCACTGATCCTTTGGATTTTTCAAAAAGCTTAGATAAGTAAGTTTCGGTTTTCATATGTTGTGCGCCTTCGATCTCCTCCTCCGGCAGCTCGATGAAATTGATGTCGAGACCCGAGGACGCCATGTTCTTAGAATAAGCATCCATGAGTTGAGGGGAGAACATCCATTTGCAGGTGATGAGGGTAACAGAGAGTCCATGGGTGCCAGAGAGGTGCCTGGTGAGTTCTGCGACAGGGATGAGATGGCCCATTCCCGCGCCGGGAAAGATAGCTACGTGAGGCTTTGGGGTTGCCATGGGTGTTCAGTGTAAATCAGTGCTTAAACAACAGGGAGCAAGACGATATATGTTTGTGGTACGTATCCGACTGCCGGCATATCGTTTTATAGTGCCCACCGGTGACCCCGGCATCCTTTCTCCGAATATTTATTTGCCAATCAGATGGATATGGGTTTGGTCAATTATTTGACCGTGCCTATGTCCGTCCGATTGCCGAATATTCGGGGAATCAGCTATCGACAAAAGCGCAGGGCCAATATGTGAATGGAGAATAGCTTTCCATTGTCGGGTTCGTAGAGACGAAGTTATGAACGGCACCGTATTGTGGCGTGGAAGCTCATAGCTCATAGCTTGGCTTATTTCTTTCTAAATCGACATGTAGACCTGTGTATGTGGGAGTTGGAAAGGAGTTGGGAATTTTTTATTATTAAAAGCATGTCTGCTTCAGTGAAGGGGGCGACTGGGAACCAGAATTTATTACGTGAACGAGTCTCCGGATGATGATGCTGTACACGATCGCTCCAAAACGTTAATAATAAATAGAATAAGAGGCAAAGGGTCAAAACCTTAATAATAAATAGAATAAGCTGCAAAGGGTCAGAATTTGCTAAACATATCATATCATATGTTTTTATAAACTAAATTTTTCAGTGTATTCTATCTCTTAACACGTTTTTGTTTTTGGACATTTCATTTTATTGTGCCCCCCAAAAAGGTCAATGGACCACACTTTCCATTCTGTAATGAGTAGATATCAATTTGAGAACGGCACCCCCGTATTGTGGAGTGCAAGATCATAGCTTGCGTAAGAACAGGTGGGGTCTACAGCATCATGGGGACACTCGTTCACTTAAAGAATTGTGCTTCTCAGTCACCCTTCATACATTTAATAATAAAAAAGACAAAGTTCCAAAGGGTCAGTATTTGCTAAACCTATCATATCATGAAAACCTTAATAATAATAGATTAAGATCCCAAGGGCCAGTATTCGGTGAACATATCATATCATTAAAAAAATCCTTAATAATAAATAAATAGGCTAAGATCTAGTGTTTGGGAAACTTTAATAATAAATAGACTAAGATCTAAAGGATCAGTATTGGTAAACATATCATATCAGAATCATTAATTAATAAAGCAAGCGATATAGGGGAAGTAGGTCTCTAGGTGCACAGGTAATAAGTAAACACAAAAGGGGACAGGTAAATTCGATTTTGAAAATTGGCATTACTACGGCATATTACACCTTGAAATGGGCTTAGGCCTTAACTGGCGTAGCCGGAGTCCCTGCGGATATGCAATAATTAAATAATTAATTATGATGACCCTGTACGATCCGTTCTTCGCTGCTCAAATATCTCTAGTTGTCCGCTCATCATAGCTCCCAGTAACATTTTTTAGTGCAAGAAAGTAATTGATATTCTACCATTTGGTGTGTTTGTTTACGTGTAAAACATAATTTCGTGTACATGGATACTCCGTAGAGGTAATAAAGAAAAATAAGAAGAGTTACCTATAAAAGATAATTGTCTCTACATGGATACTCCGTAGAAGTAATAAAGAAAAATAAGAAGAGTTACCTATAAAAGATAATTGTCTGTACATGGATACTCACATACATAGATAAAAAGAAACATAAAGTAGTCCAATGATATTAGCTTAGTCAAACACCTTGAGAAACGTGGAAACATGTTTTTGTTAATGAAAACATTTGATTTTAGTGTTTTTGTTATAGTTTAGATGTGAATGCTTGTTTGTTAATGGTTTTTTTCATAATAATTAAAGATGCTAAAAACATAGGTCAATTTATATTGGTTTTATTAATTTATAGCTAAATAAATAAATTTATTTTAGTTTTCTCGTTATATATATCGAGAGGAGGTATTAATGTAATTATTTGCTAAATTCTTCTTTCAAATTAAAGATGCTAAATTTGTTTAGATTAAAGATGCTAAAATCGTAAATGTGTCAACTTACAATGATTTCATTAATGAAGGATGCTTAAAACGTAGATGTGTCAACTTATACTAATTTCATTAATGTTTTAATAAACATTGAACTAGTACATATGATTTATTATTGATTACACAATGATAACCAATTCAATTTCATATTTTAACAGCTTCAACTATAGAAAATGATGATGGGATTTAGATTCTTCCATTCCAAAATACACAATAAAACTAGTTTAATTTTGTCTTTTGACAACTTCAACTACAGAAATTGATTTAATTTCATCTACCTCTTGAGAAATTGATAATGGGATTTCGAGTCTTCCCTTCCAAAGTACAAAATCAAACTAGTTTAATTTTGTCTTCTTACAACTTCAACTATAGAAATTGATATAATATCATCTACCTGTTAAGCATAATATTGAGTTATTTTTTGGGTGAAAGCGTGGATGGGAATAATATTTAAACCCCATGGCCACATGTTGGTCATCATACAAAACAAATTAAACTTTGTGTACTACCCAATTTGATTTGATGGGGATTCAAACATACATCTGGATGATACTTGCAAACTAGTTGCTTCTAGGTTTGTGGGCAACTAAGTCAAAATTTCTTCAACTGCTAGGAATGAATTAGCTTTCCGCCTTCCGCCTTGCATGAATGTGCTTGCAATATGTTTGCAAGGCCAAACTCACTCCATGTTATTTATATAAAATGGGTTTCATTTCCATTTACTCAATTCTATCTTTTTCTTTTATTTTTCCTCATGCTTTGGCTGATCGAAAGATGCGAGCAACTGGGTTTTTGGATTTTGGAGTCTTTATGCGAGCCGTATGCGGTGAGATTCGCATGTATGATTACCATCTCCTTTATTGGCCTCACTTTTTTCTTTAGCTGGGCCATCCAGGAATCTGTTCCATCTGCATGTCCTCTGCATATGGGTTGAGCTACGTGCTTCGTCCTAGGTATTATTCATTTCTATTATTTTAGTTGAAATCCTATTAGATCTTGCTCTGAATTTCCTCTTCAGTTATTTATCTTTGGAAAGAAGGGTGAAGTCACCCCACTATAGGAAACATTCAGATTCATTACTTAAGGGAGGAAATGGATAGAAACATTAAAAAATAAAGCACAACCCAGTAAATATAGCATGGTAAATAATTTCATGGAAAATCAAAATTACCTTAATCTCTGTCAAATAAATTTAGTGAGAGTTTAAAGTCACTTTCAGTAAGAAATTGGAATAAATAAATTTTAGACCAACCTAAAAATCAATTTAATTAGAATAAATTAGAGTAATATCTTTATATGCATGAAAATTGAATATTGAGTGTTTTTATATTATATAAAACAACCAATTTAATATACCATGTATCACATGGTGCCCAACATAGAAACATAAACTTTTGGTTTCTGTTTTTGTATAACTAAACCTAAAAAAGTATATAGATAAAAAGAAAAATTTTACATGTTGTATATATCTACAATCTTGCTATTTTTGAAATTTATTTAGCTACAATCCTTCCATTTTTTAAATGTGTGGTGTGCAGTGAGGGTTTGGTTTTATTTAAGAAACAAAAGTGATCTTCCATAATAAACGTTCGATGCAGTTGAATTCTCATCCTACAATCCTCATAATGGGAAGAAAACAGATCAGCAAATTTTCAAACAGTATAACACCTACCATTAATGGTAAACCTTCATTTCCGCTGAAAAGAATAGATTCCTTGGTAAGAAATAATGGCGCTTTTCAATAAATTTCTTAAAACACTTTACAATTCGTTGATATCTATGATTCCTTAATTAATTGTACAAAATATACATTATAACAGAGCATTATGTAATAGTCACCATTTATTGTAAATCTTGGCAACTCATTGATCATACTTTCTAGACATGAGTTTTTATTTAATGACTGGTAAGTTGCATCTCACACTTTATGCATGATAATTCATCAAACTCACATTTTTCAATAAGAACTGATCATTTAAATTCTTTATTCGATGTGCAGGTTCAATGTGTCTAGGTTCAATGTAATGAGGTTAATACAAGTTAATGCACAGGTTAGAATATGGATTCAATGAGTTGGTTCTATCTGCAAGTGAGTTGATAAGGGTGATGAAAATAGATGGAAAAATAATCAAGTTCAGGGCTTTCTTTCTAGTTTGTAATCTCATGGATGCATATCCACGACATTCACTCGTGCATTTTGGTACATGTTCCACTCTCTTTCCCCATACTACAAGTTCTCCATTTCCTAATTTTCCTTCTCAAGTTTCAAACAACAATAATCATCAAGAAGATGTCGTTTTACTAAACAAAAATGAATTGATAGTGGCAGGTGCGAGGGAAAAATAGGCAGAGAAAAGCATGAGAACATTGCCCCTCCATCATGTAGGCCTGTACAAAATGGCAGAGATATTATTGGGGTTAATATATTAATATCAAAGCAAGAGATGGAGACCTTTCTTTTAGATTGTTCTATGAAGGAGAAGTAAATGGGATAGGTGTGGCTTGAACTTTAGTCTAAAGCCCGGGACGTTAAATAATATTATTCTTCCAAAAGATGCGACAATGTATGGAGACCATCATTAGATAGCATTCCATAGGTCAATTAATTGCAGTTGCATGCCATGATAATATTTGTTTCTTTTCATTGATATTGTTGATGTAGTTGTGTGAAAAGTTTATACTTGGGTCAGTTTTATTAATTCTCTAGATTTTTGCATTAGAAAATTTCCTTTTTGATGCAGTTGGCCTTCGCCTAGTGCTTGGAATTGCAGGCTTTACACCGTCAAATTCAAGGAACGACAACGATTCAACAACATCAAACTTAAGCGAGTTGATTTTGGTTCTTAAAATGTGATTTACTAATTGTACGTAAGGTACTTATGCTACAATTTCGGGGGTTGTGAAGTATAAGGGCGGTAAGCTACCCATATGGGTATAAAGGAGGCTTTGTGGGTAGCGCCTATGGATACAGTGTGTTCATTCATATACCAATCTCCCAACTCCCAAACCATTCTTTGAGAATCATCGAACATGAAAGAAGCTGGAGTGCAGAGAACCAACAAACCTCCTCATATTATAGTCATTGTTAACGCCTTCTGGTTTTAACTATTCCTCCAGTATACAAGTATATAAAGTGATATAAAAAAGCGTTATGGTTAAAATTTCCAAGAGGGCAATAAGAACTTGTATGCCTTTCTTCCCTATGACCTTTTCCCTTTCTATATTAGGTCAGTGATAACCCTTTACTGTACACATATGCACACAATCAATGGAGCCACCATCTTCCAGAAAAAATTCACTAGAATCACACTTGCTTTAAGTTGAAGATAATGGATTCTTCTTTGGTACCACTATTACTATTCCGGTCCATCCGAGCATATTGAATACCTACCGAGAAAAGTTTCAATAACATTGTAATTTGGTGAACCATACCAAGAGAAATATCACACACAGGAAGTAACCAAAAAGCTACTTTGGATGGGAGAATTAGAGCTATTCAGAGGGAATTGCAGCAATTCCTGAGTCTTTTAGGTGGCCATCTAAGAAAAGTACTGTAGCTATGGAGAGGGATAGGAAATTACCTCCCCGAGTCGAAAACAGGTACTAGAAGCCTCCTTTCACCCTCGTCAATATACTATCTTTTGTATGCTTAGACTTCCATGGAAGCCTTATTTCTGATAACCAAATAATATCTATATGGGCGTGGCCCAGTCTTGGCTCGACAAATGAGGCTGCTCGAATGGGCTTAAAGGAAGGAGGTGAGTACTAGCTTATGACTTTGGATAGTCGGGAGCAAGGAAGAAATTTGAATCCCGTTTCAAAACAGGAGTAGTGCCTCGAATCTTGGAATAGCTACTAGCAGTTACTCCAGCACCAATAGTCATTTCAACACTAGGAATTTCATAACCATCATGTCCGGATAGATCGTGACCATCCACGGCAATTTTCACGATGAATTCTATATTGTGTCCCAACATCATTGAGGTGATGACATGCAGCTTTCCGCGAAGCTCTGCAATGCATTGGATATGTATGAGGGTGGCTTAAGCGATAGAGAACATCACAGTGGTGGCTTTCAATATTACCAAAACATTAAAGGTTTTCCCAGTAATTCTAAATACAACCTAGCATTAAATTAACATTGAAATGAAATCTGAAAAGATTTGAAATGATTAAATTAAGATTTATTAAAATTATAATGTTTTCCCTGCAATAAGAGGTGCAAATTAAAACTTTGTATAAAGATTTGTTTGATGATATAATTATGCTAAAACATTCGTATAACCATTAATGTGGTGGTTAGTTAAAACAAATTAATGTTGGGTAAATGATCATCTATCACTATAGTCCCAGGCACATAGGGACTAATAAGATCCAAAGGGTTACTATTTGGTAAACATATCATATCATATGCTCTTTATAAACTAAAATTTTGAATGTAATCTAAATCTTAACAAGTTATTGTTTTTAGCATTATTTTTATCAATTTCCAGTAAAACAATGTGCATTGTTCATTGAACCTATTATATATTTTTTGTTTTCCATCCCTTTTTATAGAATATTTTTATCAATTTCACACCATCCATGGAAAAAATTATATCATAGTGTTCACTTACAGGGAGAGCATATGGATTTGGATAAATTCACAATGCTACAACTTTCCAATGGTTTTAGTTTTGTTTGGAATTTGAATTTTTATTAATTTCACACCATTCCTTGAAAGTATTATATCATAGTGTTCGTTAACAAGGAGAGCATGTTGAAGTTTTCAACAAGAAATAGTGAAATTGGCATCTGGAAACAACATCCTTGATCCTAGTGAAGATTAAGCACCTACACTAGGTGAGGCCCACAAAGGTTATTTTTAGGTGGATGTCTATTTATAGATGCATGTCAACTATTATTATCCATTAATATTAGTTAGACAATAAACAATAATTTATTCTCAATGAGCACTTGGAAATAGTTAACTGAATTGTAAAATCAGTTAGCGATAAGAATTTTAAGTTGAGTGGTTGGTTGGCGGGACATGCGATTTGGAAGTTCAGTGGTGCATGATTTGTGCAAGTTGTAAATCAGTTTAACTCAGTTAAGTGAGCTAAAGTCAGTTGTGCTAGTTTTAACTACAGATACACTAGTGAGAGATCAAGTGAATTAAATATTAATTAATGCACATGTAGTGATCTCACATGCAACTGATGTTTTTACTATTATTAGCTGGCTGCATGTCAGTTCCATTGGAGATCCAGTTGAGATCTAGGTGAAAGGGAAGTGTAACTATCAGTTATGATATTAAAATGCTACCCAAGTGTATTTATAACACCACAATATGCCCATGGTACTTAGCGCAGTTGAGGAAGGCTGAAATTATTTGTGCTTAAGGATTGCATTGATCAGGAACTTCGTGAGCAAGGTAGGCTGTCTGGAGACAGTAAATTGGCTAAGGAACTTATGAGACAATTAGCTGATGTAATGAGAGCTCTTGTGAGAATAGTTTTGTATGTAATTGTTTCATGATTCCTTGTGGAATATAAAATATATGATAGACGGGTTTTGAGTAGCAAGCTTTCCCTGGGAATATCTGGTGTTGTGGTTTTGATCTATTCTTCTTTTCTTCATGTGATTGGAAATTGTGTTGTTTTTAATTCCACAAAATATTTGTAGAATCGATTCAGTATTTAACTTGAGTACATTGTTAGATTGGGTGAA
Organism: Pinus albicaulis; assembly: GCA_034641835.2. Classification (NCBI taxonomy): domain Eukaryota; kingdom Viridiplantae; phylum Streptophyta; class Pinopsida; order Pinales; family Pinaceae; genus Pinus; species Pinus albicaulis. The sequence continues at coordinate 32,709 of JAXQQM020071081.1, forward strand.
TCCAAGATATACATGCATATTGTATAATTTCTACAGAGCATGCATATTTGGAAAAGATCACAATGCTACAACTTTCCAATGGATTTGTTTTTTTTTTTTAATCTGAATTTTGATGTTGTTTAATTATTTTATGTTTTGAGTTTTTGTTTGGATTTTGAATTTTGATACTGTTTAATTATTTTATGTTTTGATTTGTTAGTTAATTTTTTATTAGTTAAATATTTTTTAATATAAAATAAATTTAATTTTATGTTTTGATGTGTTAATTAGAATTATAATTTTTTATTACTTAAATATTTTTTATATAAAATAAATTTAATTTTATGTTTTGATTTGTTAATTAGAATTAGAATTTTTTATTATTTAAATATTTTTAATCTAAAATAAATTTATTTGTTTTTTAAATTAAAGTCATAAAGCATTATCATTCAACCTTATAATGACTGTAAATCTCTTCTAAATTTTATAATAAATTTATCGAAAAAACATATCAAGTACATTAAAAAAAATAGTAAATTTAGATAAATGTCTTTCAGATTAATCACATCATTACGATTTGGTCGAAATTTTGAACCATCTAATGTGGTTCATCCATAACACAAGGTGATGTGATTAATCCGAAATACATTTATCTAAATTATGGATCACAAAAGTTTTAGATCTAACAAAATTAATAAATGTTATTTGATTAAAAATGATTAATATCTATTACCATTAATATGATCAATTGTTGATGTACTCAATCAAGGATATTTCTGAAAGTATCTGTATTTCTCTCATTATTCTATTATGTCACTATCACAATCAAGTGTGCCAGTTTTTAAATATTTTCTCTATTGTTGACATCTAAAATGTTATAATGACTTCCCTTGATATGCATAATATCGAAATCAAAATTGGAAAGACAACATGCAATTTGACAAATTTTGATTATCCTCGTTTTTTGATATCTTTTGTCAAAAATTTCTTCATTGTTGAGGCATATGTCCTAAGAAGGAATCTCTTGTTCATTAAGTGCACTTAAAATTTGTCAATACAAATCCAAGCTCCTTTAACTTCTTTATCTATAGTAGAATATTCTTATTTAGTGGGATTCCAAGTTCTAGAAGAAAATTGGATAATATGCTCTTCATTATTAAAAAATATGTTCTATTATCTTAGGTAGATTTTCATCAGAGACATACAAGATATCGAGTATCCAAACTTTTTCTTTGATAGTGTGAACAACTTTTATGTGTGCTTCTCTCCGTGGATTGATATTTGTATGCAACAACATTTTCCTATCTTGAACACAATTTTGATAAAAATTACAAACATAGTTTAATCATTCTAAAAATATTTGTAGTTGAATTTTTTCCTCAATCTTATCTTGAAAGTTGTTTGCAAATGCTACAACATGTTGTTCCAAAGAGATTTGTTCATTATCTATGACATGACCATGAAATCGTATCTTGGTTTGAAATATCTCAAATTTCTTCTTGCTTAACACTGAGACATTAAAGTTAACTATATATTTCAACTCAATGATACATGTTTAAAATTATCATCCAAGGATTTATAAAAAAATCAAGACATCATCTATGTACACTGACATTGGATCAAAGGATTGATAATCCCAAGGGATATGAATTATTTGATTGATAAACCCAAGGGATTAATTCTAAAACTGCAAGGTATTATAAACCCAAGGGAATAAAATTAAACCCAAGGGATTAATATTATAAACACAAGGGATTAATATTAAAAACCTAAGGGGTTATAAACCTAAGTTAATATTATTAAACCCAAGGGATAAATATTATAAACCCAAGATATATAAACTCTAAGATAAATATTGTAAACCAAAAAATAAACATGGTTGACCATGGTTGGCCATGGTTGACCACAAATGATTTTCATATTGATACAATATTTTTCACAAGGCGACGTTAGACAATGGTTGGCAATGGTTAACCATGGTTGATTTTCATATTGAGACAATCTTTGCCATAATGCGACATGGGACCGGGACCATGGTTGACTAGGATGACCATGGTTGTCACAATATGACGTCTGACCAAGAGATAATCTTTGTCACTATGTGACCATTGTTATTAACCATGATTGATTATAAAATTGAGACAATATTTGTCAAAATGCGACATTGGACCATGGTTGATCATGGTTGAGTTTCATATTGAGACAATCTGTGTCACAATGTGACATTGGACCATGGTTGATCATGGTTGAGTTTCATATTTAGGAAATCTTTGTCACAATGCGACATTGGACCATTGTTGACCATGATTGATTTCCATATTTAGAAAATCCTATTATAAAACCAAGGTATATAAACCCTAAGCTAAATAGCGAAAATTTTAGGGGCTAATATTCGCACATTGGATAATTTTCCATGTTTTTTCCAAAAGCAATATTCGCCAATTTCCATTTTTTCTAAAAATTATTTGCCCACATTTTATAGTACAGAATTATTTTACCTGAGAAATCGCCAAAAATATATATAGACTAATATAAAATCATTAGAAATATAAATAATTTAAAAAAAATATTGCCAAACATCTTACAATTTGCATATTAGGGACTAGTAAGATTCACCAAGGTTTTTAAAATTTAAGATAAAATTTCATCCTTAAAAATTTCCTTGAAGATAAATATTACAAACCATAAAAAAAAAAAATTATTTTTCATATAGAGACAATATTTGGAGAAATGCGACGTTGGACAATGGTTGGCCATGTTTTATTTTCACATTGAAGCAATCTTTGTCACAATATGGTGTTGGAACATGACCATAGATGACCATAGTTGTGACAATGTGACGTTGCACCAAGAGACAATCTTTGTCAAAATGTGACCATAAACCGTATAATAAAGATGGTTGACCATGGTTGATTTGCATATTCAAAAAATCTTTCTCACAATTTGATATTGTACCATGGTTGACCATGGATGGTCATGGTTGTCACAATCTGACATTGGCCCAAGGGATTGAGAAACCTAAAGGATATGAACACTTTGATTGATAAATCCAAGGGAAAAATTATAAAACCCCATGGTATTATAAATCCAATGGATTAATATTATAAACCCAAGGGAATAATATTAAACACAAGGGATTAATATTATAAACCCAAGGTATATAAACCCTAAGATAAAAATTATAAACCCAAGGGATTAATATTAAAAACCCAAAGGATTATAAACCTAAGAGAATAATATTAAACCAAAGGGATAAATATTATTAGTTTCCTTCCCCTTCTTTTCTTGGCTGAAGCAGTATGATTTCAAAGGCAGACAAAAACACTATTTTGTAAATGTAGTTTTATGTAGATTTTAAATTTTTTAAAGAATCTAATAAATATTAAAAAAAGTTAACTATTTATTTAACTTCATTTATAAATTAAAATTTTTAAATATTCTAGAATTTAGAATAAAATTACATAAATAGTAAACAAACTATCTTTGTGTACGACCATAAAGATAATTTTGAATTCGTACCACATTTTTGTTTTAATATTTTTTGGGAGGCTTGACAACTGAATTGTTGAGCTAATGCTTGTATAATGATGTATAACTTGATGAGATGATAAAAAACAACTATGCGTCGATCCAATGCTACATGTTCATATCTCTCTTGAAACAATTATATATCATTGTGGGTAAATGAATCTGGAAAATTTATTTTACGCAAGGATTTCTTCTAAATAGATCAATCCAATTCTTACAACCAGATCTAATAATCATTTAAACTAATAAATTATTATACAAAAGTTCTCATTCTAAAATAATATTTCAATTTAGGAAAAAATTCTTCCCAATAAATCAATCCAATTGTTACAACGCGATATAATAATCATTTAAACTAATAAATTATTATACAAAATTTCTCATTCGAAAATAATATTACAATTCAGGAAAAAATAATTAAATTAAAATTCTTTCCAAAATAAATTCAGTTATTGCAACAAGATCTAATAATCATAAACTAATAAATTAGTATACAAAATTTCTCATTGTAAAATAATATTACAATTTGGGAGAAAATAACTAAATTAATATGAACTCCAAAATACCTATTATTAATGCCTAGTTTACTAGATACCAAGTCACATTAACAAATTAGAGAATAGAGATTAAAATTCTAGTTCCAAGAGTCCCATATTTTTACTATTCTCGGTGACTGTTTCTTTGAATTTTATGTTATTTCCAATACTTACAAGAATTCATTCTGCAAAAAATGCCATTATTTCAAGACTAACATCTAATCTCGGTGCACGTGGGGGTTGAAGGTGAGAAGTGGTAATTTCTGTGGCATGGTTGAAATGAATGGCCTTATAGATTTCAGAGCAAGAACATAATCTTGGGAGTGGGTGGACAAATTTCCTGTGAAGTGGAACATCATAAAAGATGTCCATTCAGAAAAATATTCCATATTACTGTGGAAATAAATTTAGTCGAGATGCTCAATGGGAGGGTTAATGGTTTGTCATTTGTTTATATTGTAGTATCCTATCCTTTCCATTCCAACTCTTACATTGATTACATACAGGGATAACAAATTACTATCATTAATGTGAATGATTGAATATGACAAAAATTATTATGAATTAATGCACCTGTAGGTTAAAAAGGAGAAGAAATTAGAAACGCTGGATATATTTAAGAATTACGTTTGCACCACCTCATGGCTTGACGAAATTGCATTGCCAGGAAAAAATAGAGTGCAACTAGTGATAAGGACACCACCAGAATCACCACCACATACTCATGACCAAGAGCAACATGGAAAACATGAACAACAACGTCAACAAGCAGAAGAGGAGGAGGCCACTACGAGTAGTTGCAGGAGCTAAAGTGACGACAACAATGCTCAAGAAGAAGATACCAACAACAATAAACAAGAAGATGAAGAAACTAATGACAACAACGTGCAAGAATCAGAAGGTGGACAGAGTGAGGAAACTGAGAATAATGTGGGACCGAGCGCAAGTAACAAGATATAGGAAGAAGAGTCTGCCAACTTTAAGCAAGAAGAAGAGACTGATAACAACAACCCTAAAGAAGTTGATTGTGGAGAGAATCACCACCACATACTCCTAACCAATAAAAGCATGGCAAAAATGAACAAAAACAACATAATTGTAATATTTATGACACATTTAATGGCCTGGAAATTCAGAAATTGAGAGTAGAGTTCATATGAAACATGTATAAAGTAGAAAAGGCTATTACTTCAGATTAGTGAGGACATGGTACAAATGATCAAAAGAGATATGAATAAAACATAATTGTTGAAGCTAGATTGATAAAATAGTCAGTGTGTGTACATAACAATGGAATTTTATTGATAAATACCATGATATATAATCCTATGCACCATACCATATAGAATAGGACCATGCATATGGAAATTACAATATAACTATGCATATGGAAAGTACAATAAAACTGTTCATAACGCATTTTGAGAAATTTAGTCTCTATCAGAGAATTTATTGTTATTGAAGAATATCAAGGATGGATTTTAGTGAAATTTCATTTCTGTCTTAGCATATACAGTGAATGAAGAACATTTATATCCTTGGTTTAGTTTTTTAAGTATTGAATGTGTAGCAGCAACATTCATTTTACGAAATATGAACAGGGATAGCGGTAATGTGTGATAATTTAGGCTTCTTTCGGGTGAAATTAAGGAAATATTAGAGGATTTCATCTTGTCTAAAGGGATTTAGGTTCACCACGCTGGAGGACTTTTTGATATTTTATTTTTCAGATACATTGCTTGGATGACTCGGTAATTTTTTGTTCTCTCAACTTTCCATTAAAAGTTGTGAAGGTTGTTCTAGGATTGACTGTAAAGCCTCCATGGATCTTTCTCAAAAATTATTATAACCCAATTTTGTTGTGGATTTTTTCAATTTGGAAAGACCTGTTTTGGAGGATTTGGTTAGATGGTGAAGAAAAATTTAGATTATTGCAGAGAGTTACAATTCAAACTTAATTTTAATAAATAATTTAGGCAAATGACACAAAAAATGTCCAAAAAAACATACAGGAAAAATATCTAAAATGAATAACAAATAGACTACATCATTTGGAAATACATTCTGAAACACAGACGGATGGCTTATCACAACATTTTGGAAATATTTGAATATTCCTTTATTCTAGTATACATGGCATATACTATTATTTTTTATATGTTACAGATCTTCAGGCATTTATGTCACTTATTTGAAAAAAAATTTATGTCATAGAAAATCAATGTCCTTTAGTAGAAATTCAATCTAGTTTGTTCAATTTTTAGGACTTGAATAGGCATACTTGGAAGTAGGATGAGCACAGATGCAGAGCGAATGAGCATAGACGTAGAGTGGACGAGCATAGACATAGAGTGAAAGAGCACAGACGCAGAGCTAAACGAGCATAACCCACCAACTGTCACAAACGTTCATGAAACTAGAAAATGGTGGAAATATTTTTCTAGTCTATCGACCACTATATTTATAAGAACAAAGTTCGATCGAACTTTTTTAAAAGTTCAGCCAAAATTTTAACGTCGGTTTCTCCGTCTTTGGAAAAAAATACGGTAACCAATGTCATCAATGTAAACAACGGAATAAGTTCGATTAACAAAATAATTTTTTTTGCCGAAGTAATTTCAAAATTTTGGCCGAAATTATGAAAAGTTTGGCCGAACTTGTGGGAGAGTGAAATTTTTTGACGTGTTTCTCACGAAAGTGTAACCCACCTTCATACATGCACCCTAATATTATAAACATAAAACATCAACAAAGCAAAAGGACTATTAATATTATAAAAAAGAACTTCAATAAACCGAAGGGATTATTAATATTATAAACCCAAAAAATTAGTATTAGAAACAAAAATTATTAATAAACTCAAGTGATTAATAAAGTCAAAGGATCAAAAAAATTAATAAAAAAAATACTCAAGTTGAAGAAATTAATAAACACTAATAATTAACCCAAGGCATTATTCATATTATAAACCAAAATAACTAATAAACCCAAGGGTTTTATAAACCAAATGAATTGGTGAACCCAAGAGAAAAATATTAATAACCTAAGGGACCAATAAGGTGAAGGGAGCAATACTAAAAATACAATAGATTAATAAAAAATACGACCCAATAGCTTAAATAGAGAGGAATTTTAAAGTCACATGATTATTATTATGATAAACCACAAGTGATCAATCAACCTTACTCATTGTTAATATTATAAACTGATTCAATTAATAAACTAAAGTGATATTAAATTCCGCCTTCAGTGAAACCCAAAGAATAACATTGAAATTAACATAGTTTAAACCCAAAATCTAAGAATTTAATAAACCATGGTAATTAATATTTTAAACTCAAGATATTAATAAACTCGAGGGATTATTAATAATAGAGACAAAAATAAATAATAAACCCAATGGTTTAATATTATAAACCAAAGGAATTGGTGAACTCAAGGGAAAATTATTAAAAACATAAGGGATCAACAAGCCCATCGGATCAATATTAAAAACAAAAGAGAGTAACCAACCCTAAGAATAAATATTTTAAATTCAAAAATCTAAGAAATTAATAAACCATAAGAATCAGTATTTTAAAATCAACTAATTAATAAACACAAGTGATTATTAATATTATAAACCAAAAGAACTAATAAACCCAAGGGTTTAATATTATAAACCAAAGAAATTGGGGAACCCAAGGGAAAAATATTAAAAACATAAGAGATCAACAAGGCCAAGGGATACATATAAAAACAAAAAAGATTAGTAAATGCTAGGAATAAATATTTTAAATGAAAATGAATGAGAAACTCACATGATTAATAAAGAGACTAATAAATCTTAGGAATCAATTTTTAAAACAAAAATCATTAATAAAGTCACATGATTATTAATATTATAAAATGAGGGTAATAAACATGGTTTACCATGCTTGATTTAAACATTGAGACAATTGTTGTCACAATGCGACGTTGGACCAACTATGACCATGGTTGGCCATGGGTGATTTTCATATCGAGACAATATTTGTCATAATGTGACATTTGATCATGGATGACATTGATCGACTATGGCTAACACTAAATAACAATGGTTTCCCATGGTTGATTTTCATATTGAGTCAGTGTTTTTCATAATCTGAAATTGGACAATGCATTAGTATTAAACTATAGGACTAGTATTTAAACGCCAATATTTGGATTTAATAAATTGAAGGGAATAATATTACGAACCGAAAGAATCCGAAAAATTAAGGAATCAATGTTATAAACCCAATGGATTAATAAATACAGTGAAATATTAATATTATAAACATAAAACATCAATAAAGTAAAGGGACTATTAATATTATAAAAAAGAACATCAATAAACCGAAGGGATTATTAATATTATAAACCCAACAAAATAGTATTCGAAACAAAAATTATTAATAAACTCAAGCGATTAATAAAGTCAAAGGATCAAAAAAATTAATAAAAAAATACTAAAGTTGAAGAAATTAATAAACACTAATAATTAACCCAAGACATTATTCATATTATAAACCAAAAGAACTAATAAACCCAAGGGTTTAATATTATAAACCAAAGGAATTGGTGCACCGAAGGGAAAAATATTAATAACCTAAGGGACCAGTAAGGCGAAGGGAACAATATTAAAAACACAATAGATTAATAAAGAATATGACCCAATATTTTAAATAGAGAGGAATTTAAAGTCACATGATTATTATTATGATAAACCGCAAGTGATCAATCAACCTTACTCATTTTTAATATTATAAACTGATTGAATTAATAAACTAAAGTGATATTAAATTCTGCCATTAGTGAAACCAAAAAAATAACATTGAAATTAACATATTTTAAACCCAAAACCTAAGAATTTAATAAACCATAGTATTTAATACTTTAAACTCAAGAGATTAATAAACCCGAGGGATTATTAATAATATAAACCAAAATAAATAATAAAACCAAAAGTTTAATATTATAAAACAAAGGAATTGGTGAACCTAAGGGAAAATTATTAAAAACATAAAGGATCAATAAGGCCAACGGATGAATATTAAAAACATAAGAGAGTAACAAAACCTAAGAATGAATATTTTAAATTCAAAAACCTAAGAAATTAATAAACCATAAGAATCAATATTTTAAAATCAACTAATTAATAAACACAAGGGATTATTAATATTGTAAACCAAAAGAACAAAATAAACCCAAGGGTTTACTACTATAAACCAAAGGAATTGGGGAACCCAAGGGAAAAATATTAAAAACATAAGAGATCAACAAGGCCAAGGGATACATATAAAAAACAAAAAAGATTAGTAAAGGCTAGGAATAAAAATTTCAAATGCAAATGAATGAGAAACTCACATGACTAATAAAGAGATTAATAAATCTTAGGAATCAATTTTATAAATAAAAATATTTGATAAAGTCACATGATTATTAATATTATAAACTGAGGGGAATAAACATGGTTTACCATGCTTGATTTAAACATTGATACAATTGTTGTCACAATGCGACGTTGGACGAACTATGACCATGGTTGGCCATGGGTGATTTTCATATTGAGACAATATTTGTCAGAATGTGACATTTGATCATGGATGACATTGATCGACTATGGCTAATGATCATTAACAATGGTTTCCCATGGTTGATTTTCATATTGAGTCAGTGTTTTTCATAATGTGAAATTGGACCATGCATTAGTATTAAACTGTAGGACTAATATTTAAACCCCAATATTTGGATTTAATAAACTAAAGGGAATAATATTACGAACCGAAAGAATCCGAAAAATTAAGAGATTAATAAGGCCAACGAATCAATATTAAAAACACAATAGACTAACAAACCCTAAGAATAAATATTTTAAATTCCAAAAACTAAGAAATTAATAAACCATAAGAATCAATATTTTAAAATCAACTAATTAATAAACACGAGGGATTATTAATATTATAAACCAAAAGAACTAATAAACCCAAGGGTTTAATATTATAAACTAAAGGAATTGGGGAACCCAAGGGAAAAATATTAAAAACATGAGAGATCAACAAGGCCAAGGGATACATATAAAAACAAAAAAGATTAGTAAAGGCTAGGAATACATATTTTAAATGAAAATGAATGAGAAACTCACATGATTAATAAAGAGATCAATAAATCTTAGGAATCAATTTTTTAAATAAAAATCATTGATAAAATCTCATGATTATTAATATTATAAACCAAGGGGAATAAACATGGTTTACCATGCTTGATTTAAACATTGAGACAATTATTGTCACAATGCGATGTTGGACCAACTATGACCATCGTTGGCCATGGGTGATTTTCATATTGAAACAATATTTGTCAGAATTGTGACATTTGATCATGGATGACATCGATCGACTATGGCTAATGCTAATTAACAATGGTTTCCCATGGTTGATTTTCATATTGAGTCAGTGTTTTTCATAATGTGAGATTGGACCATGCATTATTATTAAACTCTAGGAGTAATATTTAAACCCCAATATTTGGATTAATAAACTGAAGGGAATAATATTACGAACTGAAAGAATCCAAAAATTTAAGGGATCAATAAGGCCAACGGTTCAATATTAAAAACACAAGAGACTAACAAACCCTAAGAATAAATATTTTAAATTCAAAAACCTAAGAAATTAATAAACCATAAGAATCAATATTTTAAAATCAACTGATTAATAGACACAAGGGATTATTAATATTATAAACTAAAAGAACTAATAAACCTAAGGGTTTAATATTATAAACCAAAGGAATTGGGGAACCCAAGGGAAAATATTAAAAACATAAGAGATCAACAAGGCCAAGGGATACATATAAAAACAAAAAAGATTAGTAAAGGCTAAGAATAAATATTTTAAATGAAAATGAATGAGAAACTCACATGATTAATAAAGAGATTAACAAATCTTAGGAATCAATTTTTTAAATAAAAATCATTGATAAATTCCCATGATTATTAATATCATAAACCGAGGGGAATAAACATGATTTACCATGCTTGATTTAAACATTGAGACAACTGTTGTCACAATGCGATATTGGACCAACTACGACCATGGTTGGCCATGGGTGATTTTCATATTGAGACAATATTTGTCAGAATATGACATTTGATCATGGATGATATAGATCGACTATGGCTAATGCTAATTAAAAATGGTTTCCCATGGTTGATTTTCATATTGAGTTAGTATTTTTCATAATCTGAAATTGGACAATGCATTAGTATTAAACCCTAGGACTAATATTTAAGCCCCAATATTTGGATTTAATAAACTGAAGGGAATAATATTACGAACCGAAAGAATATGAAAAATTAAGGAATCAATGTTATAAACCAAATGGATCAACAAATACAGTGAAATATTAATATTATAAACATAAAACATCAATAAAGCAAAGGGACTATTAATACTATAAAAAAAGAACATCAATAAACTGAAGGGATTATTAATATTATAAACCCAACAAATTAGTATTAGAAACAAAAATTATTAATATACTCAAGTGATTAATAAATTTGAAGGATAAAAAAAATTAATAAAAAAATACTCAAGTTGAAGAAATTAATAAACACTAATAATTAACCCAAGGCATTATTCATATTATAAACCAAAGGAACTAATAAACCCAAGAGTTTAATATTATAAACTAAATGAATTGGTGAACCCAAGGGAAAAATATTAATAACCTAAGGGACCAATAAGGTGAAGGGAACAATATTAAAAACACAATAGCTTAATAAAGAATACGACCCAATATTTTAGATAGAGAGGAATTTTAAAGTCACATGATTATTATTATGATAAACCGCAAGTGATCAATCAACCTTACTGATTGTCAATATTATAAACCGAATAAATTAATAAACTAAAGTGATATTCAATTCCACCATCAGTGAAACCAAAAAAATAACATTGAAATTAACATATGTTTTTTGTTGCCTGTACATAAAGAAATCCCACTACAAAAATGGACTCAAAACTCTCCATCAAAGATCATTTATCAAATAGCCTCTTTGAGAACACAACCAGACCGACCAAAAAAGGAACACCAATTAAAATCAACATGATAATGATCACGATACTTAACGCTTTCCAACCAATCCCTTCTTGTTTTTCTCCCAGCCTCCCTCATGTGCACATGCAACAAATATTTTACATTCATTTTCAATTTATCTAGCACACGAATATGCTCATCAATAAAAAGCATGATGGAAGCCATGTTTTCTATCGAGCTTGTTCCGAAGTTAAGAAAGAAAACTGATGAGTCTAGAAATATTTGCCACCGCTTGATTATAATAGATGCCATCATTATTATTCACATCTGCATTCGAAAGGAAAAACGACAAAATAAAAATTAATACACAAAGAACTAGAAACATATATATATATATATATATATATATATATATATATATATATATATATATATATATATATATATATATATATATATATATATATATATATATATATATATGACACCCCTTTTGTATTGTTGTTAAAAAACTTAATCTTAAAAACATCATGCTATAAACCTCATTAGAAATACACATTGTACACATGAAATGAGTGATAAAATTAAATGAGTGATATGACCCCTATTACAATAATCAACAAGAAATCACAAATTTTTAAACTTAATGTTTAAAATTAAATATTAATAATGTTAGTAATTCTATATTTGTATTTAAATTAATGTCAATGTATATATTATTTTTAGTTTAATATTATTATCAAATATAAATATGTTGTCATTGAACCAAGCCACAACATATTTATCAAACCACATTGATAAATATTTTTAGTTTCATGTCATATGGATATGGACTTCAATCTTGATTTTTAATGATTGGCTCATATAATTGGCTATATATATCTGAATGGTTTATTGTAAACAAAAGAACAATAGCGACTTAAAAAAATGAGGTAAATTGAACAACATGAAAAATGATGTAAGAAATTTCTGGGCGGATATGTGAAGATGGGTTACACTTTTGTGAGAATCAGGGGCGGAAAACTTTTTTCGGCAATAGTTCGGCCGAACTTTCTTAGAAAGTTCGGCCGAACTCGTGATTCCATTTAGATTGACGGCACACTGACGGCGTGGGCAAATAGAATTTTTGCCGAAGATGGGAAAACTGAAAACAAAAGTCCAGCCAAACTTTTATTGAGTTCGGTCGAACTAGTTGCTATAAATAAATCGCCCGCGAAGTTGATTTGTTTACCGGTTTGTTTGTACCCCGTTTTTTTTCTATACTACTGCTGGTCTATTTGTTCGCGCGTTTTCTTCTATGTTTCTCCTCCCGTCCGCGCTGTTGGTCTACGGTGACTTCAAGCGACTGCAATACCAGGTATGGGAAATATATTTTGTGTATGTTGTTGCAATTTGTAACATTCAATAGGCCTTCGTATTTATATGGATAGTTCTGTATGTCATATTGTTTTAAATGGTTGCTTTTCTAGTTATAGTCGAAAATATGTCGATTCTTAATCTAGGTAGTGCACTGCACCCATTCTTAGCCTCAATAATACTTGATTAGTTAGTCTTGAAAGGTAGGAAAGAGATTGCTTTTCAAATGCTCAAAATTGCTACCTAAAAGACACATATCTGTATTATATTATCAGTAATAGTTGCCAACGCTAATTTATAAAATATATATCTTTCCTTTTTTGTGAGGTCATAAGACAACAAAGTCTTAAGCATACATTCTCATAGGTAGATCTATGAAATATATTAAAAAATTCTATTAATTTTTAACTTTCTTCTTTTAAGCATCTTCAATCGTTCGTGCAAGCTACAATATTAAATCCCATTGGTTTATGTATGCTTTGATCATATAAGCTGTTTTTTTAGTTTTTGTTTCTTCATTTTTTGGAGGTGAAAGGATATTGAAGTAATTTACCTGCTCTTCCCAACTTGTAAAAATTGTTATTATAGACAATAAAATTGTTTGTGCAAATATCCCACAAATATCTCCTTCCCAAATTCCCTGAAATATCCAAAAAAATCAGGAATTAGATATAACACACACACAGAAATGAAAAAAAATATTCTATTTATAGATCAACGTTCTAAATTTCATCCTATTGAGATATAAGTGTTTTTGCTACAGTCACAGGTAAGCCCTGAAATTCTTAAACCAACCGTTCATTTTCAGAGGCCATTACTTAGTTGTATGTATATCAAGTTTAAAAATTCCACATAAGAAAAGTCAACACTGTTTTGAATTTGATATTTTGAAATTCAAAAACCTCAAATATGGGTTAGATAAGAGTGTCCTTCTTTGTCGCAACAATGCCAGATGATGAGGAGTAATTTGAGGTTAGAGAATGGATCAAAAATATGTAGTATTCAAAAAGGGGTAGTGACAAACAATGTGATGTTGCAATTGTTTGCATCTGTGTAGTAATTATCCTCAAATATTGGAAAAAAATGTGCAGTTTATGATTACTGTTAGTAGCTTGCTAGAAAATGTCTATTCATAGTTTTCAAATTTTTATATCATATTTCAAACGAACATTCAAATAAAATTATCATAATTATGTATGATTGATTCAAGGCAACCCTCATAACATGAGAAAGGTTCTAAGTCTGTAAGGTCTAAAGTCAGAAAGGCCTAGCTAGGTGAAGTAGAGAATGATTTGCACATACTGGAAAATGAAATGTAGACAGGGTTTTCTCATGAGGGTGTGAGATAACTCATAATCACTTCGTAGGAAACTCTGTTTTTTCCATTCAAATCATTCCAAAGTCGGTTAAAGGAATCATTGATTACCTCGTAACATTCGTAAAGCCACAGGTGCAGTAGTAAGCTAACATAAACAAATTTTTGGATTCCATGTCTTAAGATAATGAAAAAAATTAAAAGAAAATGTAACAATCGAATTTACACAAGTAAATTTGGTTATGGTTACTCCCTTTATTTTGGTGTTGGTTTATGAAACCAAAAGATGGTTATTATAATAATAATACATAATAATATAATTTATGTTCAACAAGTTTTCTATATATTATGTTTTTATCTCAAACACCTCACCCATTAAAGACTTTCCATCTCCAAAATCATTAGAATTACCAATTTCTACCTCCAAAAACAAAGTCATTACGAGTCTATGGTCATCATTGAAGATTTTATCACTGTTAGTTATTTATTTTTTATAATTTTAAATTATAAAAATGATTTTTTAAATTATAAAACATATGTTTTAATTATTTTTAAAAATATATAAATATTTTATATTATTAGTATTTTTTGAAAAATATTAATGTATTTTTTAATATTTATAAATGTTTATGAAACTCATATCAAGACATTGTTAACTTTAATAAATTTAAATATATAATGGTTTTTTTTTATATTAATATATGTCTAAATGTATCTAAAAGTTATATGTATTTTTTTTTTTATGTTGGAGAAGTGTAGATGTTTATCAATACAAAATTTTGTTATTTAATAGTCAAGTTTTATAGTTATTATAATGAAATAGTTTCTCACAACAAATTTGATAAAATAAGTGAAATCTATATAATGAAGATTAATTTGTATTTAAGTTTTAGATATTTTAATAACTAAATTTCTATTTAAATGAATAAAACAATGAAATGTAAGAAATAGAAAACATAATGAAACACAATGTAAGAAATAGAGAACATAATGAAACACACACATACACATCTACAATCAACGCAATTATTTTCCTAGGAAATCCTTATGGGAGACAAGAAACCCTAAAATGTAATGATGCTCTACTCCTTTTTCCCTAGGAAATCCTTATGGGAGAAAAAAAACACTAAAATGTAAACATGCTCTACTCTCTCTTTTCTGGTATGGAAAATATGTAAGTACAAAGAAAGAGGTAATATCTCTAGAGTTAGCTAAGACTTTTGGCGTGTAAGGTTGCTATAAAAACGTAACTTCATACATTTTTCTCTCTAACTTAACACTCCTAGTTGTATTTTCAACTATGGAAAAAATACAATAACACAAAATGGAACTCTTATTCCTCCTAGTGGCCAAGTATTTAATATAGCGTGATAGCCAACTAGGTGTAAGATTTGACTCCGTCAACCATTAACGAGGTTTGTGTTTGTGATTTTAGACCTTTTAGAGTGTTGTTAAAATTCCACATGTAGCTAGCTTGCTATGCATGAGTAATGGGGCTATTTAATGACATTCTCTCGTACCATGGTGGTCAACATGATAGGTCAACTTACTAAAGGCATAAATTTTGAATGAACTTCATTTTATTTTTTTCTTGCACCATTGGATATGTCTTTAAGTGTAGAACAATGGTGAAGGTTTCGACTCAAGGGATAATTGTTTGACCCCAAGAAATGTCATTTAATACCTCAAAATGACTCCAAAAGGTTTTAGACCCCAATTCTCCACCCACCATTAAAATGACCCTACAAGTTGATTCTTTCAGTATTTCATGGGTCCATGTCATGAATTTTCATAGGGCCATGTGGCGCCATGTGATTGGCCCACTTGCGGTCCAATAAATATGTCAGTGCCACTTCAATGTCTACTCAGCTGCCATGTGTCACATTCAACCTGCACACATGTCCAGTCAAGTTTCCAACATGGCACTAATTCATAACCAATTGTACCTACAATTTCAGCTCAAGTGTACCACGTGTCCACTCCATAGACTGCCATGTCACCTTTGGCTATTGAATTTTGTGTGTTTTGATTGAAACTTTGACTAAGCATAAATTTTGCATCTGAGCTTGGATTGAGATGTCATTTGCATCACATTGGATTCCTTGTGACAAAATATTTGATCTAGTTAAGGTTTCATTGCAATTTGAGGAATTTTATTCTTTATCCATTAGGGATCCTCCTAGTTCAACAAGAGTGGTTGCTTTCATTTAAATTCATTTTTATAGTGGATGTCTAGATAATATACATAATTAAGAATAATTTTTGTTATAACCCTATTTTCCACTCCATTATAGTGAGAGAGACCCAAGTTCAACATACCTCAGTTGTTGGCAAGAAGGCATCCTCTTTCGCCTTTTCTTTTACTTACATGGGTATTACAAGGGAGTTAGAACATGTTAAATGGGTGATATTACATAATTGAGTAATTTATCATAATTATTTTATCACAATTTCATAATTATGAAATAATAATATTTCATAATCGAGATAATTGAGAAAAAAATTCTAGAGTTTGTCATTCCTAAGGAGATCAAATTGACCAACTTCCATAGTTTTTCATTCCCAAGGAGATCAACTCGATCTGCTTGTCTATGAGTTGGATAGGGGTGAATTAATGTGGAATTTTCCTAACTTATCTAGCCTATGCGTGTTCAATTACATTTCACACAGAGGGAAAAAGGCCTATATATAAACTAGTCATGTAAAGGGGAAAATAGATCTAGTGAGTTAGATATAGTGCGTGAGCTTTGTCCATTTGTTGAAGCTATCTTTGCTAGAGGTGGAGACTAGGATTACAAGTGGAGTCCTGGGCAGGACTCAGAAAGCAAAAGCTCCTTGTGATTGAGAAATTCAGATCTCACAATAGGTTTGATTGCTTTTTTGTATTTTCACTCACATATTTTTTTTTCTCCTCTATCTTTTACAGTCATTTGAGATAGGATTTTGGTAATAATTCAGAATTTGGTTATAATATAACCCTTTGGACTTTGGAAACTTAAAAAATTCAACCTTGAATATTGATAATGCACCACCATAATACAAATTTCAAACCATTGATAATACTAATAAAAAATCAACCCACCATATAATATGATTTCAACCTGAATAATGCAATTCATCCTTGACCTTGGTCCACTAGAGGGGGCATGGGGCAGACCTTGGCTACACCATGTGTCAGCCTTTGGTTGGGTTGTGCCACCCATTAAAAAAAATCGAATTTGACCTTAGGAGACATCCATTAAAAAATATTATAGCTTCAAAACTCTCTGAAGAATCCTGTAGTGACACTTGTCACCATGAAATTGGGAAAAATGGAGGAAAACCCAAATTTTTGACCTTTGACCATGTTTGATCATTTTTTTTGAAAATTTACTTGTTTGACACGACGATCAGCGGGGTCTAACTTCCTTGAACGATCTCTATTTTGAGTGAAACGAATTGCACCGGATTCCTGGTGAAGGACTAGATTCAGTTGTTCTAGTTTGGTGTGATAATGAGAAATTTTATTTTTTGGAAAAAAATTTCCCCCAATCCATATTCCGATCATTGGACATGTAAGAGGAAGAAAGAGGGAATTCACTTTTCAAATTCTAGACCTTGTCTAAACCAAAATAAACTAGAGTTTTGGTTTTCAAATACATTCACTTATTTGGAAAATTTCTAGCTACCAAAAGTCCATATGCCAATATACCTCCCAAGAAATCCATTTATTACACCACTGGTTAGTTTTTTGTCTTCCTATATTATTTATCAACCTCTTCGAGTGATTCTTGAAATGTGGATACTTAAATCCTTCCTAAAAATTTGAGCTCTAAAACAAGAAGACATACAAGGTCATTTTAAGTCATTCCTCTACCCAATTATAAAAACCAAGTGAATATTTCTACATATTGATTTCTGTCCCATAAACTATACAATATAGGTCAATTTTTTCCTTTAACTTATTTAAATATTGTTAGTGCACAATTGTTCAATGGTCTGATGAAATTTCACTGATAAAGGCATGAGTATGCCAATCCATGTTGCATATTTCCATTAACAATGTTTACTTGTGTAAAACAATGTTGTCTCTGCTTTTATGTTATTTTGAGTTTTCTTTTAGTGCTGAAATTGGAATATATGATATTAATTTATGACTTGCAATTATAGCTGCTGAGATACTATTATTTTTCTCTACTATATTTTTATTTCTAGTCCTCTGGGTGCTTTCTTCATATATATATTTTTTTACTAATTGAAGGGATTCGTAATTCTATATTTTACCATATTGCTTGCTGGTTCCATGTAGATTTAATTGACATATAATAGGTCGGAACTATTTGTGGGATGTCTGTAAAGTTTTTGGCACATCATATTGAATTTCTGTAATGTGTAGCTCCCTAACATTCAGATAGAACCTTCATTGAAAAATGTGAGGGCGGTTTCAAATTCACATTCGATAACACCCTCCTTTGGGATAAATTTTTTTAAAAAACACAATAATAGAGAAAAAATTAGTGACGTCACCAAAAGATGTAGCCTCTTCAAGGTATCATATCCTCTCATCAAGGTCAAGAATCTATTCACCAAAAATGTCCTATGGAAATGATGGTTTAAGAAACAAAACCAGACAAAAACCTTCAGTGAGAACAACAAAATCTAAAACTTCTTCAAGGTCTTCAATCTAATCGTAAATTTAAATTGTGTCTTGATCAAGTCCAACAACAAAGAAACATTCAATGACAACACCAAAATCTACAGCTTCTTCAACGTCTTCTAAACCATCTTCAAAGTCAATATTGTGTGCATCAAATTCCTCACCAAGGTCATCAATGGAGTCATCAAAACTACTATTTCAAACTTCAATGCCAAAAATAAGTCAAAAGAATTCAATTCCTCCTCCAAAACCTTCTTCTTGAGCAAAGCTAGCATCATGTCGTCGAGAAATTCGGTAATTCCACAAGGAAATTCTATCAAAGTTAAAAAAAATCCTTTTCATCCATATTTAATGCCTACATTTTTCAGGTGGAACACCTCCAAATTTAAGGACAACAATGCCATAAAATACAACTTTACCTAATAGGTGTAGACCTAGAACCCCCAACTTTGTGTGATGTACAACTAAAGATCCTATGGTAAGCAGTGTGAGAAGAGAGTCATGGTCACTGAGTTGAGAAAGAGAAATAGTTTGGTATGGCAACCTTACTTGTGATAGGTCTAGCTAGAAGACTACCAAATATGGTTGAACAACCCATAATATGGAGAGAATAAATATCGTTGGACTCCCTTTTCTGACAAAGGAGTTGAAATATTATCTGATCCAATATATAATGTCACAAAAGCATACATTGGTAGTGAATATTATAAGAATAAAAATGTAAATGTGTATTAATGACAATTGTATCAATGAAGAAAAGAAAATATATCATCAAGAACCATTTGATTGGCCACAGTTGCACCATCCTGCTATGTTTGTCATGAACTTGTGTACTGCACTGAGTTGTTTTATGGACAAATATGCAACCTCCCACTTCTAATGTAGTGCTTGAATTTTGGGTGTTTCCTTCAATGATAGAATTGCAACACAAGTCTTGACTCTTATTAGTCTTTTGGATCACTATTTTTAGAGCCAAAAGAAAAATTGTGATTTAGCAGTTTCATGCACCTCTATGTAATGTCTCTTCCTTCCACCCAATCAATTTTTTTTTCCTCTATTCATATTTTAGTTCTATGCTTCTTTTGGCCACATCTCTTCAATTCTACTTTTGAATTTCGCCCATTATTTTATTTGCGAATTTTGTCAATTATAATATGTGGTGGAATAGAGTTTCCTATTCTTCCTATTACTCTTGTGGTTATGGTGTTATTGTTTTTTTCCCCCAATGTTTTGTGGCTCGTGTAACTTACCTATATATATCACCCTCTCCACTATATGGTTGCATTACTCCTATGCATGTTTATCTCTGCATGATGTGAATTACCCACATATACACTACCATATCTATATTGTCCCTACACTTATCAATTTATTCATTACGGTTATTGTACATCATGTATAGACTCATCATACCTACGTTTTGGAGTTTGGTGGTATTTTCGTATGGTTTAGATATGGTATTTGTATAGTTTACGTTTTTATATAACTCCAAGAATTTCAATGCTATGGTCGAATGTTGACTTCTTCCATATACTGTGTTTTTATTCCTAGTTCAATTCTTATTGTTGTTTATATGAATTTATGATACTTATGTGGACCGGGTTTCCAATATACAATGCGTGATTCTAGATCATCGATGCTATCTCTCGTACTTGTTATTTATGATGAGTTTACTGTAAGCTAGGCACATTAACTACAATGTACTCGAGCTGCGTCGTTGGTAAAGTCGATTTAATGGAATTTCACAATTAAACACCGTGTCAAGTCTCCACGTCACTACACTCGATGGTTCTCTGTTGATTTTCAACTTTTTTGGACTTCATTTTGTTCACGCTCAAATTGTAGCTGGCTACGTTGGCATTATGCATTGCCACGCCAGGCTGTTCTTGAAGTTTCGCAGACCATACGACATGATAGGAGGTAATGTGAAATCAATTTCATAGATTTTCAATTTAATGTTGGACGGCTATGTCTTAAATTCCCATCCCGCCAACCGATCTGTGTACACGCCATAGATTTAAGCCACTTGGATGGTGGAGATTTCTCCTGTCCAATTAGGGTTTTGTGCGTTTTTGGTTTGGAGGAATTTGTATAAACTTTAATTTCATTATCGAGGCTATTATTTCTCTCCTCATTTGTTTTGATCTCCTCTCGGCGTTGAGACTCTGCTCGTTGAAATAATGAAGCGTCGTCTCTCCCCAGCTGCGAGCTTATCCATCACCCAATCGTTTAATATTCAGGTATGGAAGTATGAACAGTTTACCATTTCAACTGTGAGACTTACATTCTTGTTATATGGTTTGTTTTATTTTTAAATAGAAATACGATTTGTTGACATTGCTCGAGCTGAGTTTAAATGCAATGATTTCTTGCCATAGTCTCGTTTACTATCGGGAATTCGTTGCATTAGTCTCGTGGAGGTTTTTTCGTTCAATTTTATTGATTTTCGTTTCCTATTATCGATGTGTAATAATAATACCCCATCGTTTCTGGATAGGAACATACTCCTCTTTTTCTTTCGTGACTTTGTTGAGGTCGTTCGTTAATTTGTCGACTTGTCCTGGCTCAAATCGAGCAATCACTACCTCAGGTAAGCCATCGATCCATTGGTATAAATTTATTCCTGGGTTGTATTTTCATTTTGGTGAACGCTTTTAATTTACTTATATATTCGTTCTACAGGTTGAAACTGGAGACTCAACCTTCCAATCTCAAAGGTAACCTTTGTTTTTGTGCGTAGTTTGTGTACATAAATTTTGGGGTTTTCTCATATGTATTGCTATAATGAAATCTCATGTTGCCCTTGTTTTTGTTGCAGGTATGGTTGAATCTCTTGAGATTTTCTCTCAATTGATATTTGGTGACTTTGGAATTCACTCAAACTGATATCAGCACATCTTGGAATTTCAGGTCGGTTTCGACGCGTCCTGCGTCAAAGTGTGACCAGGCTCTCTCATGTTATTACACCAAATTGTTTAGACAATTTAAATTGTTATTGTCACACAGTTTCTATTATAGGGAATATTTCTCCTCAGAGACTGAGACTGTTAAAATTTTTTATCCGGGCACTGAAATTCCCGAAGTAATTAAGTTTTGAATTGTTATTAGGAAACATGATAGTATAATTCCATAATTTTTCTTCAGAATTTCACACATACGTTTATTGACCATTCGTCTCTATTATCAGTAACAAATGGTGTACAAATTTCTATTCCTTGTTATTTCTCATTCTATTTGTTTTTGTTCAGTAAATATCTGTTTAAATCTGAGTGAAGGAACAATAATTTCATTTTTTTAATTTTTCCTTTTGGGTTCTCTTCATGACCATAGCATGAATGAATATAACCCCCAATTTTTTTTTCAGCAGTCTTCCAGTTTACTGTAGTTCAGTGAATGAATAACTACAAGTTCCATAGGCTCTAAAATTTTGGGTGTATTATGTGACTCCCACAGGGGGTTCTCTTTATACGAATGGGTTTGAAACTCCATTGTAAGAGTTTCTTATGTCAAGCAAAATATTATCTGCAGCTATATACGTATAATTCTTTCCATGGGGTCATAGTTCCAGTTTAACTAGCATTATTAACTCTCATATTTTATATATCTGATAAACTGTTAATTTCTACCTTCCACAGCTTATATAGTTAGCAGGCCTTTATATAAGTTTCCATGCACTTCTTATTTTTCCAATAAGTATTCAGTTTTGATCATTCCCTAGTAAAGGATGTTAGTCATACAGTTTTATACATAACTCTCAGTTCATAATTATGTACAATTTTGGCAATTATGTTTAGTTCTATTTCATTGCTATCTAAAGATTTCCATGGTACTAAAATATATTTTCTTCCATTCTGTCCTTATTATAGAAGGGATTTTTATAAATAAACATGCAATGTTATTTTGGAGATCTATGTCTTTGTACCTCACTTAGTTACTTCAGAAATATATAGGTCTGTCGTGCATGTACTTAATTCCTCCTACCCACAGGTTTATGGGTTTCCATAATGTTTACTGAATTAATTCTATTTTTCACAGAAACAGATTAAAGTTACATAGTTATAAATTATGAGGTAACATAATCTCCAGATTTAAACCAGGAACTGGTTTAGAGTTTCTAGCTAATTTGTCCTCATATTTCTGGTTCCTACAACCATGCAGGACTGATAGAGTTTAATTACTCTACCATTCTGTAAATGTATGGAACACCAGCACAAACAAAACATTGCAAGAATTATACAACTACAGTCATTAACCTTTACACTTAACAACAATTAATTGTAATCATTTATAATACTGTGTGTATACCACTTTGGTACTTGACCAGTCCTCCCAACCGTAGAGTCCCTCTATCTCCTAGACTCACCTCCGAGCTGAGATCACTTCCATTCCAGACCAACCTCTAATCTGTTCAGGAATAGCTTATTTAAGCTTTTGCTCCCCAAAGCATGTTTCTAATTTTGCGTCCAGAATTACAGGAGGCTTTTCTTCCTGTTTGCCTAGGCTTCCCTTATTTAGGTATTTTTAAAGATGCTTTCTGCTTTTCCCAGCTTTTTACCTCTTCCCAACTACTCGCCACCTCATTGGGGAAACTAGATTTTCCTCAAAATCTAATTTGGAAATAAATTCTTTCAAGGATTTTTTGAAAGATTTTTGGGGAAATATTTGCCTCTTTCCATCCTCATGGATTTAGCAAGTGATCTCATAATTCTCATTTTGGTCAATCTGCACAGAATTATTTTATTTATTTTTCATAATTAAATATTTAATTACATCCATAAACTACTTGTCCATTGGGATCCACTCCCCTCAGGATTAAAGTTCAAATGTCTAGCTTTGAAGGAAAACATAAACTAGGGGTGTTACATCTAGAAGCAATTGAGTAGGTTCATGTATGAAATTTTCCACTAAATCACATAATTTTGAGAGGGTTCACCCTCATTTACCATTGTAAATAGATTCTTGCAGATTTAGATGGAATTCAAATTGGTAATATTATCCCATAGGAAATCAATACAGTCACATATCCACACCAAACATTTTTCCAAAAGACTTCTATTGAACCCCATTCTCAATACATCTTTCCAATAATAAAAACCCTAATAAGTGTCCCCTATTTTTACTACATACCTTTTATAGAACCCCCAATATAAATGCAATATATTGACTCTATTTTTCATAATTTTAATACCCCTTTATGAATGAATGTTATGAGATAGTGGTCAACAAGGTGAATTAATTGTGCACAATGATTGGATATGTTTGTTATAAAAACTAGTTTTTTAACTTCAAGGAATCCACGGGAAATTGAAAAATATAAAACTAATAAGGTTTTGAATAAGATCAAACTAAAATTCCAAAAGATAGGAAATAATTTGTGCCATTTAGTTGCTACCCAGATAATAGATGACATCTGGCATAATACTACACATTTTGTGCTTAACATCATGAATATTGTTAGTAATGGGTAGTTAGTGTGCATCAATTTCAGTGTTCAATCATCATGAGGATCATGACATCATTTCCTACAATAGCTTTTTTCCTATTCATTTCTATAGTTCTAATGCGATGTATGTTCTATGGAAGAATGATTGAACATGATGAATCCTAGTTTCAATGTTGAAAGTTTTTTTTCTAATTAATTTTCAATATAAAATGCTTCCTTTAACTATCAATAAAATATATTACATGTTAGTAATGTCACACAAAATGGTTCCCAACTAAGAAGTCTCAACGATTGAAAAAAGTCATGTGAAAATCCCTTGTATCTATAAAAAGTTGTGCAACAACATAAATCCTATCAAAATTGACACATGGACATAAATTTTAGAAGCAACATTTCTTTAAATTTGCTTTAAATAAGAGGGGGAAAAACCAAAATTCTTTCCATAAAGGCACAAAAACAGTGTTCATAGATTTCCAAACAATTCTCGCCTTTAGCAATCAACAAAATTAGATTCATGACTTGGCCTTTTACTAGAATTTTGTGATTCCATATAGAAAGCAGAGGGAGTATGAGAACCAATAAATTGTTTCCTGCTCATAGTGCAAAGAGATCCCTTGAATATTCTTGCAATTGGCATAGATATTGCACATCCTAATTAATTTTGCATTAGAAAAAAAATTTTCATCTAAATATTGAAGTCTTGCATATGTAGTTTATTTGTTTTCCCAAATAAAAATTTGACCATCTTAGCCATTGTTAAAATCGAAACAAGAATTATTTCTTCTCTTACACACAAGAAATAGAATTCTAGCTCTAATAATCTATTGACGTCTATAGAAGTTAATGGCCTAAGACACTTTGTAACCTAAGAGAGAAACTTGTTAGAAAATGGGTGAAGTTGGTATTACACATCGAATTATATAACCTCGAGGAGAAAACATTTCTCCCACTTTATTTGTTGGCATAACCTAGTAAGTGCTATTCACTAGCATGTATTTTGTAAAGGCCTTGACCTAGTTCCAATTCAACTCCATCCACCAGGTTGTAGAGGATTTCAAGCCTAATTTCATGAAAAGTAAGTTGGGGATGATCACATTGACCTGCTTGATGACATGTGTCTATGAATATTAAATACCTTGAACTATTTTTCTGCTTAGGGAAAGAGACACATTCCCATGTCTGAGCATGAAAATGTTATTTGATATTGTTAATGCCTCTAGCATTTACTTCTACAAGTTCTATAGGCAGAGTCTGTAGAGGGCCAGGTAGCCTTTGGATCTCATCTTTTATGAAAGGTGACATATCTAGTAAATGCCCCTATAGTCAATCTCTGGAATGGATCTAAATAGAATTTCTTCATTTTATTATCCATAAAACACAACAACTTTAAGGTAAACTATGTACATGTGTCATTTATCCCACAAACTAAAGGCTTCCTCTAATATCCATAAAACACAACCACTTTAAGGTAAACTGTGTACATGTGTCATTTCTCCCACAAACTAAAGGCTTCCTCCCATTAATTTTAGATGTGAACTCTACCATAAACTTTTTAAGTCAAACTTTAAGATAAACAATGCACATGTCATTTACATCATGATCTTGTGTCATTTTTCTCATGCATTTGCAATAAATGTCGATTTAATATATATATTTTTATTGAATTTTTTTTTTCAGGGATAAGAAAACCATTAAATATGGTTGAAAAATGGAAATTATGCATAGAAGTTTCTTGCTATCCCAATCCAGGGAAAGCAGTGATTACATATGTGCTTTCCAATATTGCGACTAGAAAAGTCATCCAAAGGAAAATGAATATACCAAGAAGAACAACAAATAAGGAGGCATATTATATTGGATTGATAGAAGGCTTGGGAACAACGATGAAGTATGGATCAAATGGGATTGTAGTTTTCACCAATTCCGAACTTGTGTGCAACCAGATGAATGGCATGTGCCAAGTTAAAAAGGAGAGGCTAAAAGAACTGCATGGAATAGCAAACAATATTGTTAGCCAATTTCAATTTTTTAGTATAAGGCATTGTACAAATGTGAATAAGATGTCTTCTGATCTATTGCGTGGGGAAATGCTAATTCATGATTCATCTATCAAAGAAGAATTAGAATTATACAGAGAAATGCCAATGCAAGATTCATCTCTCAAAGATGAATTGGTTTTTAGATGCTCTTCTTCAAAAATTTAAGATTCATCTCTCAAAGATGAATTAGTGTTGATATGCTCCCCTTCAAAATTTATTGATGGACATTGTAACATATATTGGATATGTTTGTTTTGTATACTTATAAATGCATTTTTTTTAATGACCATGTGTTTTTTTCAATTATATACCAAGTGTGCTCCCACCACACCATGTAAAGCGCAACTTGGTGAACTTCACATTCGCAACAAGTGAACTTCACGTTTTTATAAAATTAAAATGTGGGGACTTCAATAAATTTTTGTTTAAATGGAGTTTCACGATTCTTTTTTAATGACCATGTGTTTTTTTCAATTTTATACCAAGTGTGCTCCCACCACGTAAAGTGCAATTTGGTGAATTTATCATTTTTATAATTTTTTTTTTGCTTAAATTGAGTTTCACACATCAATTATTGCTTTGAAAGTTGTGTTCTACATAATTTGTGTACAACTAAATTACAAATTTATTTTCTGAAATCTATTTTGTGTAAATGTCCACCAATAGATCTATATATATATCATGGAATATGAACAACGAAGATCAACCGAATCCCATATGGGAGTTCAGGGATCGGAGGATGTTCACGGTATTTAAATATAATCTTAAATCTCCATACATGTGTGTACATATGGAGTTTATTTTTTATTAACTTTGTGAGTTAAATTAGTTGTTAATAAGTTTCATTTTTTAAATTTTAGGAGGTAAGAGGAGAAGGGTTTCTACTCCATCCATGGAGCATGCCCATGGTTCACCCAGTCGTGCTATGGTTCACGCAATTTAATAAATGAATATGTATATGTATTTATATGTACATATGAATGTATTTTTTAATTGATTATAAATTCGTATTTGTTTATGAAGTTTCTCTCTCGTCTCGAGAGGTTGGTGGTAATTCCAAACCACTTATAGGGCCATCAATGAGTGGTCGCAGGTTGCATGAAGGGGGTGATATTTATTTCTCCAAAGGCAATCAACGACTGCTGGTTCTCAGCAGGGTCATTCTGGGTCTGGTTCTCAGCAAGGTCATGTTGGATAAGATGCTAACAAACAACGTCAAGGTTGCCATCAATTTCAATATTTTTTTCATTAAATTTGTACAGATTTTTTTACATGTGTTTTTTCTAATATACAGAATTTTATATATATTGATGCAGAGGCCGAAAATGTTCCAACTAGTGGTCAAAATAGATGCAGGGCAGACTGCCACATTCAAGAAGAAGGTTGTATACCTAGCACAACTTATCTGGCCGACATTACTAATATACCATGGGAAACAAACATGGTACAATGCACCTTACAAAGGTGTGAAAAACTTCATGAAAAATTGCAGAGAGATTTCGTGGCTTTGTCTCTACCTGCTGAGAGTTAACAAAGCCTTGAAATAGTTACACATTCATTGGGTGAAATTGTAAATGTGTACAAAACTCTTGGGCCAACAACTGATAAATTTGTAGAAGTGATGAGAAAGAGAAATGAAACAGTAATGGGTCCAGATAAATGGGAGGATGTGAAACAAAATCTTACAAAATATGTGGCCAAGTCAATGTTTAATTTCAAGGAAGGGCCAAAAAGAAAATTTTTGAAGGTGCAATATTTCAAGCACCCAAATATAGCTCGCCATTTGTATGATAGGCACCTTGCGGCCTATGGAAAGCTCCCATGGAACGACGAGGTTCCTATTTATTTTGCACAAATTTTTTACGCAAATTTTTTTTTGTGTTTGAAACCCAACTACAATGATCTTCCGTCAAAATTTTTTGGCCCAGGGAAAGGTCGATTATATAACCATAAGGGCGCTAAGCGAGATGTGGAGTTGCCTCGCCCTAAGCCGCCATTGGTGAGTCAACTTTTTTGGGTCAAAACTCTGCGGTCAAAGATGGATGCGACTTCTCAAATAAGTCGAGAAGCAAGGGATGTTATGATTGAAAATGTTTACAGTGGATTGGGTAGAGTCGATGTTTGTTTAAATCGACAAAGAGCACGTGAAAATGCATGTGCTAATTTTTTGTATTGTACAGCTGAAGAGATTGAAAACATGAATGTTGAAAATCTCTGAATATATGCAAAAAATTGTCGCAATGGTTTGCAATACCTAATTCTTCATGAGGAAGAGGGCACCGGAACGATATGTGTTAATGACCCTAGGGTTTGAAATTATTTTAACATACATATACATGTGTACAATTTGTAATAAATACATGTGTATGTATATGTATACATTTATTTGTATGTACATTAATCTAACAAAAAATTATTATTATATGTTAAAACACCATTTGCAGTTCTCACAGATGATGCATGACGAAAATGTTAATATCACATTCGGGACCTTTGGTTCAAACAATGCAGATGGGTGTGACCATCAAGATATGTTGGCAAATGTTAGTGTTTTTTAAGTGATTTTAAAATAAATAATTGTGCACACATGTACATGTATGTATATATAATTTGATAAAATGTTTTAATAGATACCGATTCTGTCCAATGTTTTTGGGATGGAAGTACCTTCTTCTTCCTTTAGAGATGTACCTTCTACTTCCTTGGGAGATGAGCCACAAGTATGGACAATTTTTCACAAGTTTAAAATTTATGTTTAAAAGTTATATATATATATATATATATATATATATATAAATATTCCACCTCAAAAAGTTCCATTAAAAATTGAGATATATATATATAGAGAGAGAGAGATCTATATTTTGAGTTATTTAAATTTTTTTGAATTTAGGTTCCTATAGAAGATTTCTTTAATCCGCGGACTCTAGCGACGGAGATAGGAACATCCACAACATTTGAACAAGTTGTCTTTAGTTCCTTTTTTTAATATTATTGAAAATAAGTTTATATATGTACACGTGCATTTTCATTTGAAATTTTTTAATATATATATATATATATATATATATATATATATTTAACTGTACATGTATATTGTACAGTTTACCGTTGCAGATGTTCCTATGGGGGCGGAACTTGTTCATCAAATGGAGAGGAAACCTCATGAGGTATTGCATGATTTTTTTATTATATTTTGTTTTTTTACATGAAGTTCTAGATATATATATTCTCACTCATTTTTAAAACATCAAATTTTAATGTTCAAGTACATGTGCATTGTGTATTTAGGTTTCCCATGATGCTTCACATGATAGTGCGCAGATTGAGACCCTGATAGGAAAGACGCTAGATCCATCTCTATTTGATGGACATGACTTGTAGATTTGATTTCAAGATTTAGATGGTCTTAAAATTTGTTAAACTTGATACAGTTTGATACTTGTGAGATCTACAATTTTTGGAGATATTTTATTACATTGTTAATATAATTTGTTTTGTTTCGAAAAGTTAACTTTTGGATGGTTTTAGTACTTTTGGCATGTGAATGTGAAGTAATGTTGTCATCTATAAATTAATTTTGTCATCTGAACTACATTTGGCATGTTATGTAATGACATGTGTTATAATTTGTTTTTTTTTTTAAATTTAAGTTTTGGATGCTTGGAGTACATTTGGCATGTGAAGTAATGTTGTGATCTATAATTTTTTGTTAAATTAAAAGTTAAAAGTTTTGGATGGTTT
Organism: Pinus albicaulis; assembly: GCA_034641835.2. Lineage (NCBI taxonomy): Eukaryota > Viridiplantae > Streptophyta > Pinopsida > Pinales > Pinaceae > Pinus > Pinus albicaulis. Next base: position 63,325 of record JAXQQM020071081.1, read on the forward strand.
CAATCTACATTTGGCATGTGATATAATGTTAAATGTTTTTATTGGATAGTTGAATTATAATTGGCATGGCATGTGAAGTTTTTAAAACTCAAGTTTTGGATGGTTTCAATCTACTTTTCGATGTGATACTTAATGTGTTTCAATAAGGTAACGATATATAATCAAAAGGTTTTTAAAACTTAAGTTTTTGATGGTTTCAATCTACATTTGGCACATGTGGTATAGAATGTTAAATGTTTCTATTGGATCTAGTTGAACTATAATTGGCATGGCATGTGAAGTAACATTGCACGATATATATAATCAAAAAGTTTTTAAAACTCAAGTTTTGAATGGTTTCAATCTACATTTCGCATGTGATATTTAATGTTTTAATGTTGCACGATATATTATCAAAAAAAATTTAAAACTTAAAATTTTTGGATGGTTTCAATCTATATTTCGCACATGTGGTATATAATGTTAAATTTTTCTATTGGACAGTTTTTCACTATAATTGGCATGGAATGTGAAGTAATGTTGCACAAATCCCTTTTGGATGGTTGAAGTACCTTTGGAATCTTAAGATTGCTTTTGATCTCTACATGTAGTCTTGTTTGAATGAAAACATTTCCAATAAGAAGAACATAGCTTTTCAATGCAACTAACCATGTATCAATTGAGATCTAATTGAAAAAAGAGTTTAAAGAAGTAGATATATGTACAAATTATCCCTTTAATTTTGATTGGAAATATAAGTCTAGTACATATATATGTTTGTTGAATTTGGGTCAATGTTGTTAATGCACTCAAATAGGTAGCCTTGTTGATTTATAATTTGGTCAATTTATGACATTTAGTTAATTGCATTCTAGAACATAGAACATATATCCGACCATTGGACAGACAAATTTTGTACTAGATTTTCAATCAGGAATAGAGATGTGGGTCAAATCCCACCAAAAGTCAGAGAAGTGGTCCGAGTCTCTTGTCTGAAAGGAATCTTCATAAAAAACTATATTGCGGATGATTTATTTACATTGCATGGATACTTTTTACCAGAAACGCTAAAAAAAAAAAATGGGCACATTAAGTTCATGTATATATCCAATACAATTTTTCATCAATGCACATAGAAAAACTACTTTAAATAGTTAAAATTGCATTCTAGAACATATTTATTGAGTACATTTAAATCATTTTTCATCAATGCACATAGTAAAAATATTTGAACAATTAATTTCATTCTAGAATGTATATATATCCAATATGTAAGTAACATTTTTCATCGATGCACATTGAACATATCCGACCACTGGAAAAAACTATACTGCGGATGATTTATTTACATTGTGAATACTTTTTACCAGAAAATCCAACTAGTTTTTCATCAATGCACATAGAAAAACTAGTTCCAGTTAATTGTATTCTAGAACATATATATTGAGTACGTAAATAATTTTTCATCAATGCACATAGTAAAACTATTTGAACAATTAATTTCATTCTAGAATATATATATATATATATGTAACATTTTTCATCAATGCACATGTATAGAAAAGCTACTTTCAGTTGATACTAGAGCACGTGCATGTACCAAAACAATTTGTACATGTACAAACACTTGCACAAATAATATAAGCAAGTCAATTCTTAGTTGAGTACTGGAATTTATAAAACATATTTAATCCAAAGAGAATAAATTGTTGGAAAATTCAATCAAAAAAATTCTAATGGAATTCCATCTTCAATAATCCGTTCATGATCGGATTTTGACATTTTCCGTCTCTTAATTTTCGATTTTTTCTTTGATTGAACTTCTATCAACTTTATGCATGCTGCACACACCAAGTGACTATATTGACAACTTATGACTTCAGGTTCATAGTCTTCAAAGTAAAAAAAGTCTCCACTTTGATTAGTTTGTCTGAAAAAATAACATTTCAGTATAATAGACCCTCTGTCATATTGAAATCCGTGATCATTATAGTTTTGTAATAATTTTATTTTTCGTTCAGTGCAACACATCAAATAATACTTCACATTTTCATCGTTGTCAATAGGTGCAATTACAGCAAAAACATCTCCTGCACAATAAAACAAACTTAAAAAAATTATACATATTTAAATTTATTTCTAGATCTTTAAATCATTAGAAAGTAATTCAAATGTTACTTTCTCTAACAAGATCAGAAACTCGATCACCATCGGATGATATTGTAGTTTCCTCCGATTACATGTCTTCAAACATTGCAACAGAAATTTTGCCCTTTGTATTTAGCTCTGTATGTTTCCAATCGTTCACAGACATTTTGATTTCGCAAATGTCATTGGATTTTGTGTTGTCTATGCAAACATCACGAAAACAAGAATATTTTCTTTTATCCAATGCAAACACATTTCTAGACGAATTTGTTTGAATTGAATGCAATTTTCGAGTCCCTTTTATTGTTTCAACGTCACTTCCAATTGATCTATCTACGTCTTCGATCTCAATATGCCAGAAAAACCTTTATATGGAAAATTAAAAGAAGAATTTGTAAATATGATATCAAAATACAATCAAAGATAATCATTGCACGATAAATGTACAATGTTTAAAATTAGATTTCCAATATAAATTAAATTGAATGTACCTTCGCACTTCACTTGATGGGTTAGTCTCATGGCTTAGAGGAACGATGCACCATTGAAAAACTTCTTTAGCATTCACAAGTCAGCTTGCAGAGTGGTTCATTTGATATATTCGAAGTGCTCGTTTTATGCATACTCCTACACCATCATGTTCTCCTTTTCCATGGCTAGTCTCAAAGAAATTCCAACAATGTTTAATGCAGGTTTTCTTATGAAGACAACACAACCAAAAGAATGATCTTGTAGATTTGAATTGACCTGCGCATCCGTCTAACCATATCCAATTTTCATTGAATGTTATTCCATGATTTTTCAAAGAATCATAAATTTTCCCAAAAAAATGTTGTACAAAACATGTATCATGTGTACGATCGTCACTGATATAAAAGTGATATTATTTAATGATATGTCAATTTTCACTCGTGCTTTCTATATGATCGACATTTTGTTCAGCATGTCTATATAGAATATGGACGAGCATGGAGACTTGGTCAGAATGATAGTATTCACTCTGAATTTCTTTTTGTGGAACAAATGTGTAGTTTTCTGCAAAATCAATCACTGAAAAAATGGTCCCTGGTGGAAAAAATTCATGAGATTTTTTGAATTGCAAGTCTTGCCATCGATCTCTATGGGAATGCTTGGTGTATTTGTAAATTTCTGCCTCAAACTTTCTCAAAAAGCTATCAGAAAAATTTCGTCTTCTAGTAATTCAATTCTTTTAACACTAATTTCACCTTGAATCGATGTATCGATATATTCATATCTCTTCCATTTCACTTTCATGTTGGACAATGATTGATCATTTATATCAATACGATATTTGTTTTGAAATTTAGTCAAATTTCCACAATCATCGCATTTTTTAACACCAACACATTTCTTTTTGTAAAATAGTTCATCGATTTCTCTTTCACATAGAATTTGAGATATGAAATCACGGATAGTGGAACGAGGAGGTGAATCCTTCCATAATTTTCTACCGAAATCAAGGAATGTGTCATAATATAACTCAAATTCCACATGATAACGACAACAACAAGTGTCGCGTATGGTGAAAGGTTTTACATACCATGGTTTTTGTTGAACAAAAGCACTAAGTGAAACATGAATTTGACGATTCTGTTCTTTGAACTTGTTGAATGACTCTATCTGAGTGGTTTCCAAGAGATATTTTTCATGTTCTTCGTACTGATTTCGTGCTATTCTTCTTCGCATCACATGCCTTGTAGTTGGCGAAACACGCGAATTGTTCTTCCAATATTCATATATTATTTTTTTAACATTTTATTCAAGTCTATATTTGTATGGTTGCCTACAAATAGCTCTCCAACAAGCGAGTTCATCATTTACATCTATTTGTAGCCGAAATTTCCGATGTTTGTGCAAAGTTTTTTGTGAGGTTCCCAGTGCTCATGCCATAGTTGTTACCAAACAATTCTCTTTAGTACTTGTTGAAACCATTGCCATCTGTATTCCTCTACATACAATTGAAACATTTTTCTCTCTAGATCTCTTAATTGACTTTATAGCACTACTCATATTTTTTTATCACATCTTCTTTCATTTTTTTATCTTTGGTTGATTTTCGAATACCCATTAGTGTCGTAGCTTCTTTTAATTTCCTTAATGATAGGATACCTTTCAACATTTGAGCCTGAACTGTCACCCACTCATTTAAGAAATACTTTTCAAAAATGCAGTTAACACAATATCGTATAACATGGTCAGGTTTTTTATCTCCATATGTTTGAGTGTCAACATTTTCTAACATCTCATTATCGACAGTGATTTCATCTGTATATATTCAAAAAAATAGTACACATTCAATAAATAACTAAATTAATAAATATATCTATGATTTCAATAATACGTGCATGTGTTTAATATATATATTATATATATATATATATGTACATACCTTGTGATTCAATTTCTTTATTTGGATTTCTTTCAATATTTTCACCATCTTCAATCAATGTTTCAATATCTCTTTCACTTTCTCTTTCAAAATTTTGTATCTCATCATCAATGTTTTGAGGAATATCTCTGTCTATTTACATTAAACAAAATATTTTTCAAATTAGTTCATCAAATAAAAATTAAGCTTCACATTTTACGCTAGGAAAATTTTAAATATATCAATAGATCATAATATTTACATTTACATACCTGCTTCAATTTCTGCTTGAGGTTGATTTTCCTCTTCAATAGTTGAGAGGGCTTATAACTTCCTTTTGAGAGATTGTCTCATCTCTTCTCTACGTTCCTCAGGGTCTCTTTTTCGATCATATTTTCTTGCACAAGTCCTTCGATTTCCCATGATAATAGGGTGTGAAGTTCAAAAATTTTCCTTCAAAAAATTGGACCATAACTCAACTAAAAAAAACATCACAAAATATTTAATTTAAAAAAAAATCATTTTAATTTTTTTGCAAAAAATACATACTCCAATCCAAAACACTTACTTTAAAAAATTCAAGAAAAAAATGTCTTATAAAAATGAAATGAAGTTCAAAAGATTTAATTCAACTCAAAACACGTACTCTAAAAAAATGTCACTTCAAAAAATGCCTCCAACTTAAAAAAAAAAAAAATCACTTTAAAAAATACTTCCAGAAAATGTCTTTTCAAAATTAAGCCCAACTCCATACTTTAAAAAAAAATGAAACACAAAAAACATCCAAAAAATGTATCACATACCTCCAAGAAATGTCCTTTGAATGTACGTCCAAGAAAATTCCTTAAGCCCAAAACAATTTTTTGCAAAATGAGGCCGCCTCCAAGAAATGTCCTCCAAGAAAATTCTTTAAACCCAAAACAATTCTTTGCAAAATCAGTCTGCTTCCAATAAATGCCCTTAAATCCAAATCTCCAAGAAAAGTCTTTAAACCCAAACGAAGACCTTTGTAAAATTAGATGAAATGTGCGAAATGTGCGAAAATTATGAATGATTTCGCGGCAATTTATATTGCCGCGAAATGTGTTTTAGGAGGGGCTCCGCGGAATTTTCCGGCCGACGGAAAATTATACAAAAGTTTGGCCGAACTATTATGTCTTTAGACTTAATGGGCCATCGGCGCAAAAAATAGTTTGGCCGAACTTTTAATGAAAGTTTGGCTGAACTAACGCGTCACCAGTTACGTAGAACGAGGCTTTGAATACGTTTCTGCAACTTTGGACTGATTAAAATCCATGAAAGGTTTTTAATTAACTGTCAGAACCAAGACAAACATTTTCAGAATTGAATCTACTTCCAGGAAATATAACTTTTATGGAATTTCATAAACGCTTACTAATTTTAATTAATTTTCTAATAAAATGGGTGCAAACAATTTCTGAGGGTCATTGTGATTCAGTGAAATCAAAATTTTGTATCTCCCAAAATACATTGTAAAAAAAATTGAAAAAATTATGGGGCATTGCATTGGTTCGTCTTCTCTAATGGGTAACTTTTATATTTTTAGTTTATAACTTATATGTTAAGAAATTTGTTGCGTCGCAAAACATATCCAAAATATGCAATTTTTCGTATAGGACCAGTTCAAAAAATTCTAGTAATTATGATATGCATCCATTGGCTTTGTAAATATGACAAAAAAAAAGTAGACTCTATCTAGATTGTTCTAACACATTTTGTTTTCTCAAAAACACAAATTTTCAATGAATACAACATTGCGTCATAACATGACTTCTTATGAATCTTTTGATTGTTAAGAAACACACACTCAAAGAAACACTAAGTTGACATATCAAATCTGCATAAACAAATTTCAAAAAATAAGTGACAGAAAGCTAACAAAATTTTTGACAACTTTTTTTTTTATCGCAAAATGAAATTCCAAACAGAAAAATTGTTATAGTTTGCAGAAAGTTGAAGAACAAAAAAAAATGAATTTTTTTTCTCAAAAAAGGGCAAAAAGTGTAACCCAACTTCACATTTTCACAAATATTTCACTGTATTTGTTGATCCATTGGGTTTATAACATTGATTCCTTAATTTTTCGGATTCTTTAGGTTCGTAATATTATTCCTTTCGGTTTATTAAATATAAATATTGGGTTTTAAACATTAGTCCTAGAGTTTAATACTAATGCATTATCCAATTTCAAATTATGAAAAAAAATGACTCAATATGAAAATCAACCATGGGAAACCATTGTTAATTAGCGTTATCCATAGTCGATCAATGTCATCCATGATCAAATGTCGCATTCTGACAAATATTGTCTCAATATGAAAATCACCCATGGCCAACCATGGTCATAGTTGGTCCAACGTCGCATTGTGACAACAATTGTCTCAATGTTTAAATCAAGCATGGTAAACCATGTTTATTCCCCTCAGTTTATAATATTAATAATCATGTGACTTTATTAATGATTTTTATTTAAAAAATTGATTTCTAAGATTTATTAATCTCTTTATTAATCATGTGAATTTCTCATTCATTTTCATTTAAAATATTTATTCCTAGCATTTGCTAATCTTTTTTGTTTTTATATGTATCCTTTGGTCTTGTTGATCTCTTATGTTTTTAATATTTTTCCCTTGGGTTCCCCAATTCCTTTGGTTTATAATATTAAACCCTTGGGTTTATTAGTTCTTTTGGTTTATAATATTAATAATCACTTGTGTTTATTAATTAGTTGATTTTAAAATATTGATTTTTATGGTTTATTAATTTCTTAGGTTTTTGAATTTAAAATATTTATTCTTAGGGTTTGTTACTCTCTTGTGTTTTTAATATTGATCTATTGGCCTTATTGATCCGTTAATTTTTCAGATTCTTTCGGTTCGTTATATTATTCCCTTCATTTTATTAAATCCAAATATTGGGGTTTAAATATTAGTCTTAAAGTTTAATACTAATACATGGCCCAATTTCACATTATGAAAAACACTTACTCAATATGAAAATTAACCATGGGAAACCATTGTTAATTAGCATTAGCCATAGTCGATCAATGTCATCCATGATCAAATGTCACATTCTGACAAATATTGTCTCAATATGAAAATTTCCCATGGGCAACCATGGTCATAGTTGGTCCAATGTCGCATTGTGACAACAATTGTCTCAATGTTTAAATGAAGCATGCTAAACCATGTTTATTCCCCTCGGTTTATAATATTGATAATCATCTAAATTTATCGAAGATTTTTATTTATAAAATTGATTCCTAAGATTTATTAATCTTTTTATTAATCATGTGAGTTTCTCATTCATTTGCATTTAAAATATTTATTCGTAGCCTTTATTAATCTTTTTTGTTTTTTATATGTATCCCTTGGCCTTGTTGATCTCTTGTGTTTTTAATATTTTTGCCTTGGGTTCCCCAATTCCTTTGGTTTATACTATTAAAACCTTGGGTTTATTAATTCTTTTGGTTTATAATATTAATAATCCCTTGTGTTTATTAATTAGTTGATTTTAAAATATTGATTCTTATGGTTTATTAATTTCTTATGTTTTTTAATTTAAAATATTTATTCTTAGGGTTTGTTACTCTCTTGTGTTTGTAATATTGAGCCATTGGCCTTGTTGATCCCTTATGTTTTTAATCATTTTCCCTTGGGTTCACCGATTCCTTTGGTTTATAATATTAAACCCTTGGTTTATGATTTATTTTGGTTTATATTATTAATAATCCCTCGGGTTTACTAATCTCTTGAGTTTAAAATATTAAATACTATGGTTATTAAATTTTTAGGTTTTGGGTTTAAACTATTTATTATTAGGGTATATTACTCTCTTGAGTTTAAAATATTACTTCTTAGGGTTTATTAATTTATTCACTTATAATACTAATATTTATCCCTTAGGTTTATAACACTTTTCCGTTGGGTTTACTAATTTCATGGGTTTATAATATTAAATGCTTGTGTTTAAATGTTTGATTGTGCTAGTTCTTTGGTTTTATAATATTAATAACCCCTTGGGTTTATTAATCTATTGAGTTTAAAATATTATTTCATAGGTTTTTTTAATTTCTTAGGTTTTTATTTTAAAGTATTAATTGTTAGGTTTTATTAATCTCTATTGTTTTTAATATTTCCCTTAGCCTTATTTATCCCTTAGGTTTTTAATATTTATCCCTTGGGTTCACCGGTTCCTTTGGTTTATAATATTATACCCTTGTGTTTATTAGTTCTTTTTGTTTATAATGGTAATCCCACATTGGGTTTATTAAACTCTTGAGTTTAAAATATTAATCCTTAGACTTCATTAATTTCTTAGATTTTCCAGTTTAAAATATTAATTCTTAGGGTTTATTAATATCTATTGTTTTTAATATTCATACATTACGTTTATAATATTTATCCCTTGGGTTCACTGATTCCTTTGGCTTATAATATTAAACCGTTAAGTTTATTAGTTCTTTTGGTTTACAACGTTAATAATCCCATTGGTTTATTAATATCTTATGTTTAAAATACTGATTCTTATGGTTTATTAATTTATTAGGTTTTTTAGTTTAAAATATCAATTATTAGGGTTTATTAATCTCTTGTGTTTTTAATATTGATCCCTTATGTTTATAATATTTATCCCTTGGGTTCACCGATTCCTTTGATTTATAATATTTAAACCTCCGGTTTATGAGTTCTTTTGATTTGTATTATTAATAATTTCTTGGGTTTATTAATATCTTGAGTTTAAAATATTAATTGTTAGGGTTTATTGATTTTTTAGGTTTTTTGTTTTTAAATATTATTTCGTATGCTTTATTAATCTCGAGTTTAATATATTAATTCTTAGAGTTTATTACTTTGTTATGTTTTTGGGTTTAAATTATTATTTCTCAGGGTTTTTTAATCTCTTGAGATTAAATTATTTATTCTTAGAGTTTTTTTATTTCTTGGTTTATAATATTAATATTTATCCTTTGCTTCACCAATTACTTCGGTTTATAATATTAAACCCTTGGGTTTATTAGTTCTTATGTTTTTTGTTTTTAAATATTATTTCGTATGCTTTATTAATCTCCTCAGTTTAATATATTAATTCTTAGAGTTTATTACTTTCTTATGTTTTTGGGTTTAAAGTATTATTACTTCTGAGGGTTTTTTAATCTCTTGAGATTAAATTATTATTGTTGGGGTTTTTTTATTTCTTGGTTTATAATATTAATATTTATCCTTTGCTTCACCAATTACTTCGGTTTATAACATTAAAACCTTAGTTTTATTACTTCTTTTAGTGTAAAATATTAATAATCCCTTGAGATATTGATAAGAGATATTTTATGTTAATATATAATATGTTTATAGTTAATATTATTAATATATTATAAGTAAATATATAAAATATTTTGGTAATTTTAATCATAAATGTATAATATTTATTTTTGGTGGAATATATGTGGTGGGTAGTGGATATAGGTCTATCGACGTATATCAACCACATTAATAAATATGATCATGATAGTATATAATAGTTTCAAGTTTTGTTTCTCACCTATAAATTTAATATTTATTTCCCTCAATTCTGGATTTTTCATTCCCTAGCTTAGAATTAAACTTTGTAGTTTTTTTTACTGATATGTCATAGACTTGAAATCATTGTTTTTAAAGTGTGATCGTTTCATTTTAAAATAAAATAATGTCCGGATGGCAGCTTTGTCCACTATAGTCCATATTCGTAAATGTATGTACAAGTTTGATGAGTTTTATTTCGTCTTTTTTGCTGGACAGTGTGGTTTTTAACATGGTAATTCCTAATACAATAATGTTAGAATACATGTTGGAAGAAAATTGCTGGTAGAATTTTAATTTATTTTCATTTTTTGTATTTTAATTTATCTTTTTAAATTCAATAATCAATTTTGAAAATCATATGCCATAATTAAATATAAAATAGATATTTGATTTATTTATGTTTATTGATTTTTTATTTTAAGTTCAAAGTATTATGTATTTTCAATTTTCTTTTAAACAATTTATTTATTTTTAAATCAAATCATTTTGATTGATAACAATTATTTCTAAATCAAATCATTGTGTTTGAGAACAATTATTTCTAAACTTGTTGATTTGTGTTAAAATTTGTTAAAGAGCATATCTCCACTAAATTTTGATCTCAAATTAGATTTTTTGATTGTGATTTGACTAATTTTTTTATTTAGTAGATTATTTATTTTCATCTTTTACAAAATGATATAAGTCAAATTATTGTTATAATATATTTATTTGCTTTCAAGAAGTGAAATTTTCATCTCTAGCTATTGTAAGTCATTTTGTGATTTTAAGCTACATGGCCATAAAAAAGGATGGTCACCATTCCTCCAAATATATTAGTTTTTTAGAAATTTCAAATCACAACATTCTAATTTCCCACAGCTATAGTCTGAATTTCAAATGCCCTAGCTTAAAATTTATATTTAAAAAATTATTTAAGTGAAGGCATGAAAACAAAATCCCAACTAAATTTATACAATTATGCAATGCGTCTAATCTAGTTCTTTCAGATTTTTTTGTGTGTCTCAAATTATTGTTTTATTTAATCATACCTTCTCAAAAATAAGCCTAGAAAGATATAGCATTAAACCATATACAATAAGAAATAAGTATTTCAAAGATTAAGAAATAAGTATTTCAAATATTTAATAGTGTTAAATAATTTGAGATCTCGTTCAATTTCATCCTTATCCAAATTTTAATTAAAACAATTGAATTTCTATTTCATTTATCATTACTCTCAACTAATTATGATATCTCTTAAATTATATATATATATATATATATATATATATATATATATTCTCACTTTTTTAAATCACTTTTATTAGAAAAACATTTTTTTTTTTCATTTTATTAAATGAAGTAGCTGGATCGTTGGATAAACTAGGTGGAGCAGCATACAGGTTCAACGCATCGAGCTTCGTTGAAAATAGAAAACATTTGGATATCTTGCAACTTGGATATCGGTTTAGACACTGCTTTGACGTTTTCCAAACGCGTTCCTCTAGGAAAACCACTCTCGTTAATGCCACAGTGCCTAACTGTGAGTCGTAGACCTTGTATGTTAGACGATAGAATTCACGCGTGCCATCGGATTGATACATCTGAAAAAAGAGCGCATTGCCAAGAAAACCCGTAAACGACACAAATGTTAATGGTAATCTTTAAAATTAGATTGCATTCACCTGAGCACTTCTGTGAAGGTGCAAGAGCGCCCATCAGCAAAAACCTCGGAAGCACCTAGATTCGAGAACCTGCTTCTCCTGATAAGATGTTTTACATCTTCACTCAGGTTCCTTGGAGATTGGAAACGATTGGAAGAGTCCTCGAACTTCATTTCCTTCTGATTTTTCGTTGATGGATCGAACCTATGCCCTTAGGGGACAAGCCTCCTAATAAGTGGAAGGAAATGATGTATAAGCTGAGAAACAAACAAATGCTTGTGCAGAGAACAAGATAACATCATTTAAGGTAGTCATTCAATCACAAGGTGGCCATTTTCGAGGAGTTGCAGAACAGGCGTGGAAATGAAGGGAACCAATTTATTTCGCTACTTGTGAAAGCCAACAACTCCATGGGAATAGGAATGAAGGTGAGTCCGGTTTGAATGTGTCTGTCTGCGTTGGTCATGTGAAAGGCAGTTGGAATGGCGGTGGTGGCCTCTTTGGTTTGGTGAAAACCCTGAAGATCCATTTGTATATGCTACGACATTCAATCCCAGACACCCTGACAATCCACTGCATCAAATCTCAAAATGTGCATTGCATCAAATCTTGAAATGTGGTTAAAAATCATGACAATGGGAGTGGGTTTTCACTGCATCAAATCTCGAAATGTACTTTAATGGCACTGGGTTGTCACTGCATCAAATCTCGAAATGTACTTTAATGGAAGTGGGTTGATGCCATTGGAGTCCACTCATAATTCCCCACCTCAACAATCTGTGAATAAATTTTAGTTTGGGTATTGATTTTCTCCTGGATCAATATAATTATAGTTAGTCAAATTGACCAACTACCTAACTCCGAGTGAAGAATGGAAAAACCATGTCCAGTGCTTCGCTTACGAGAGTATAAATGCTTATTTGTTTCACCGAGAAAGCCCTCTTTTAGTGGTTAATTATTGTATGGAATAATAAATAGATAAATACAAAAAATTAGGGCTGGTTTTTTTTTTTTTTTTTTAATTTTGATTTGTCAATTTTTTTTTTAAATAATATATTTTTAAAAAAAAATAATATCAATTTATTTTTTAGTTTTATTTTGATTTATGAATTTTATACAAATATATAATTTAGATCAATTTAGTAATTTATTTTATTTTAAGACGTATTAAATTGTTATTTTATTTAAATTATAATAATTTTTATTTTATTTAAATTATATTAATTTTTTCAAATAACTTGTATAGTCAAAATAGGTTTAATTAAAATAAATATAATTTTATGGTTAAAATTGGTTTAATTAAAAATATATATGACTTTCTTGCTCTTCGTATTGGATTTGAGAAAATTTTCTTGTATGATATTGCCATTATTTATTTATCATTTTATTCATGAATATCATTTAATTTCAAATATGGTATTCTTTTCTAAATTTATTAAGATGATTTAATAAATAAGTTTAAAAAATAAATTATTTAAATAATTATAATTTTTTGAAATGATTTAGTAAATAATTAAAAACATAATAATAAATTATTAAATAGTTATAATTTCTATAAAATAACTAAAAAATAAAATAAGTTTTTTTTTAATGGGGTGTAGTTTAATTTTTATATGTTTTTATTTTTTAAAATTATGTGTTTTATTAATTTTATTAGTAAAAATTTGTTATTATCATAAATTTGAATTATGAAATATACATAATAAAATTTTTGAAAATTTTAATTTATTTATATATTAAAAAACATTTTAAGTATCATTTAATTTAAAATATGGTATTCCTTAATAAATTTGTTAAGATCATTTCATTTGAAAGGAATTAATGAATATACTTTTTAAAATAAATTATTAAATAACTATAAATTATTAGATAAATAATTTTTTTAAATGAATATTGAATTATTTAAAAAAAAAAATTTATTTTAAAATATTTTTTTTTATTAAGCTACTATAAATTGGAATTATTAAATATACATAAAGAAAGTGTTCTATAATTTTTTTTAAAAGATTGAATCTATTTATACATTAAAAAAAATAAAAATATTTTCACCCAATTGTATTACAAAATTTTAGGAAAAAAAGACAAAACAAAACATTAAAATAATTAGACTACCTTATTTTATTAATAGCATTCACACCATATGTTGCAAAGGAAAAACATTAAGGAAGAGCATAGATGAAGACTAATATAATATGTGATCTAAATGTAAATGTAGCCAAGTTTGAGTGAAAGATAAATTGTTCATGTTGAAAGTGTATGTATGAGAATACAATATTTAAGAAAAAAGTGTGTCAAAAGTATGAAAATAGAATATTTAAGGTATACAACAACAACAAAAACAAACAAACCTGGCAACATATGAGCATTAATTTGAAAGAAAATTACTCTTGAAAGTGTCTCAAAGCTAATACAATATTTAAGGTCCATAACAACAACCAAACATAGTAGCATGTCAACATTCATTTGAAAAAAAAACATTATTGCTTAATTATTTTCATTTGAAAAGGTAATATATGCTTCAATAGTAGGTAAAGTGGAGACATGAGATATCTCTTCATATATTTACTTACAAAGTGGAGATATTATCAGAATCCCACGATACTGGTCACTCTCATTGTGAGGTGACTAGACATTACATTATGTTACAGGGTGGTTGCTTTTGTGGTGTAAAGCCCACAAGAAACGAATATGAATATAGTGGTTAAGGTCCCAACATATTTGTACCAGGGAATATTTTCATGGCATATCTACCATTATTTTCCCATGCTTTATTAAAGATGTATCAGACTATCATAGGCTTTCCCAGTACTATTTTGTACTTTATTCTTGTCATGAATAAACATTGGAGGTGTTTTTCTATGAGATCTAAGGGAATTCCATCATCTGTAAATTTGTTTAAATTTGATACAGTTTAACAGGGCTAGTGAGAACAATCTATACAATGTTCATATTTCAGGGTGTAAGCTTTTGTGATCCATAACGTATAGATTATAAATCTTCCGGGAAATCACATGAGAATTTTAGGACTGACGCATTTCGAACTACCAACTGTAGTTCATCATGATGATGAACTACAGTTGGTAGTTCAAAACGTGTCGGTCCTAAAATTCTCATGTGATTTCCTGGAAGATTTATAATCTAAATGTTCATATTCATGTTGTTATTCTCCTTCAAAGTATATGGGGTCCATAGTAGTCTTGTTCATGCTGAACCATGTCCACCATTATTTTAGCCAGGTTGGTCAATGTAGAAGTTGGGTGATGAACATTGATCCAAATTTTAGGAGTGTATAAAAGGTTCCATTTCATCCGTCTTTGAATAGTAGGTTCCACCATAATTTTTTGTATCCAAAAAAATTATAAACAGAATGACAAAAGACAAGTTCTAGATTACGTTGTGGCCATAGTTATTTATGATGAAATGCTGGATCTCTGGTTCTATTCATCACAAAATATTTGTGAAAAATATTAAATCTGTGGTTTTCTTCAATCGATATTATGTTCAAGCCCCTGAAATGGAGATTTATGGCTTCCTCTGCTAGGTTTCCCATATGTCTGGAATGGTTAAAAACCATGTCATGGATCCATTTTCTATGCTTCAGATAATTCTTTCGTTCTCGAACTGGATGCTATAAATCTCCATGAGGTTGGAGATTTGCGTCCAAGACCTGTGTGTTTCTCAGCTGACAAGTTGGTTCCCAGGAATCTATATATTCTTTCCATTTCATGGAGTCTGGAATTTCCTGAAAAGTTTCACAATTATGCATAACATAACACTCTGTGACTATGACCATTAGATGAGTTTTTTCTTGGAGGTTTTCTCCAGGGGAAATTTTAAGGATGGAAAATTATTTTGAAGTTTAAAAATTTGGTGAATCTCACCAATACCTAATATGAAAACTATAAAATGTTTATTGATATAGTTGTAAAATTATTGAAATTTATAATGATTTTATATGTACTCTCTATATAATGTTGGTGATTTTTAACTTTAAATATTTTTATATTATAAAATTTGGGTGAATCATTTTTATAAAAAATGGAAATTGGCGAATCTTTTTTTTGGAAAAATCATGGAAAATTAGCCCACCTACGAATATAACCCCTAAAATTTTCCATGGTTTTCTGTACTGAGAAAAAAAGGAATGTTGTTATAGGTGCCTTTAATATCTTATATGTCAAAATAAAAGTTTGAAAATAATGCCTTCCATATGGAAAATTTTGATTCTCTTGGATTTTTAATATCTTTGGATAATACTTTTTTCACAACATAAGCATCAATTCTTAAAAGAAACTTCCTATTTACTAGATGTATGTCAAACTTGTCTATGCAATTACAAGCTCCCTTTACCTATTTTTCAATAGTGGAATAGTCTCGCTTAGTAGGATTCCATACACCTGAAGAAAATGTATGATCTTTTCTTCTCCATCTTTGATTTGTCTGAGGACACCACCCCAACAAAGATCATTGCCATCTGATTCAAAAAATTTCAACAAATTTTCATCAGAAACATATAATATAGTTATCACACAAACCTTATTTGATTTTTCTTACATTATTTGTATGGTCTTCAGTTCATGGGCTTGGAATTTTCTGTATTCTCTAATTTAATATTTTTCTATCATGATAATTTTTTTATAGAAATTGTAGACATATTTCAGGCATCCCAGAAACTTTTGTAAATCTGTTTTATCTTTTATTTCATGTGAGAATTTATCAAAAAAATAAATTTCATGTTGTTGCAAGTGATTTTTCCATTTTCTATCACGTGGCCAAGGAATTTGATATTTTTCTGAAATATTTCCATCTTTTTCTTACTGATGATTAGTCCACTATTTCTAACTATTTTCTTGAATCTATATACATGTTTGAAATTATCTTCTAATGTTCTAGAAAAAATTAACACATCATCAATATAAACAATGATCCAATCAAAATAAG
>JAXQQM020073903.1:0-12577 GCA_034641835.2 Pinus albicaulis
CAAGTCATCATCGCATTTGCGCAGAACAAAAGCCAGCCAAAGCCAAGCCAATTTAGGGATGCGAAGGAATTGAGAAAAGGCCAAAAATTTTATTAGTTCACAAAATTTTCGGAGATGATCTCTGTGTAGTGATTTTTCAGGCTCCTGAATTTCATCTCAAAGAGGTGATCGTGGGAAAATTTCAATAACTCTCTCTCTAGGAATTGGAATGGAGTGCCGTAAAAAGTGGTCACAATTACATGGAATTTGGTTTCATGCCTATCAATTTCAGAGACAAAGGACAAAACAATGACATGTGGCAAGTCATACAATTTCTATCTACTGAACTAGTCCATAATTAGGTCATTGTGGGAGATTGGACACAACTTTGTCTTCGAGAATCAACCAGGTCGAGTATTCTACTTAAGCCTTCAAGGCTCTACTATGACTCATGAAGATGAATAATTGCAAAATTACCATCAAAACATGAGCAAGTGCAACAAATTTCACTCCTGAAGAGCACACAAACAAATGGAAGTTTTGAAGAAAGGCGTGGAAGCCGAAGATGGATGGTTTGGAAGAAAGTGGAAGCTAAGATGGATGAAATGCGAAGTTTACAAGAAAGATAGATGGATGACAACAGTACAGCTAAGAGACATATGAAAGACAACATGGAAAACATGAAGAAGGATCTAAAAGCAGACATGGAAGGTTTGACAAAGTTGATACAAGAAATGTTTCATAATGGTGAAAAGATAGTAGAAGAACCTCATGATGAGAACAAAATAAATGTTAATCGTGATTTTATAAACTCTAATGTTGGATGAAAGAACCACCATATTCCAAAGATGGATATGAGGAAGTTTGATAGAAAGGACCCCGTAACATGGATGCTACAGATGGAGCAATATTTTGATCTCAATAATGTGCAAGACACACAAAAGGTACGCATTGCAACTTTACATTTAGAACAAAATACATTTGTATGGTATCGATGGCTTTGCTCCCGTAAAAAAATTGTCACTTGGTCAATTTTTACGGAGGAAATGATAGCACATTATGAGGATACAAAGAGCAACACCTTCTTTAGCCAATTGATAAATTTCAAACAAAAGGGTTTAGTGGGGCAGCACATTGAGGACTTCCAAAAATTGAATATAAGGGTAACTGATATTCCAGAGGAACACATGATTGATCTCTTCATAGGCACTTTAAAAGATAACATCCAACATGAAGTTCGCGTTTTGGAACCTGATTCATTGGAGAAGGCATTCAGGTTGGCAAGAAAAGTTGAATGTAAAATTATGGCGACAAGGAAGCCTACCACTCAATTCTATAAAGAAGGAAGTGTTTCTACGCCTAGATTTCCACAACCTACAAGGTTGACACCACAAAAATTGGAAGCAAAAAGAGCAAAAGGGCTTTGCTACAGTTGTGATAGCAAATACACTAAAGGTCATAAGTGTGCTGAGAAGAAATTATTTTACATAGATTGTGAAGAGGAAGAAGAAAATGAACAAGAAGAGGATATACACCAGGAACCAGCCCTAGAAGAGGAGGAAATGAATCCGACCATACCGTGTAATGCACTGGTAGGAATTACCACTCCTCAAACTCTCAAGATAGAAGGAAAAATCAAGAAGAAAAAGGTAATAGTGTTGATTGATTCAGGTAGCACCCATAATTTTATTCATTGTAAGGTAGCCAAGGAATTAAATTGTTTCCTATACCCAGCACCAGAATCTCAAGTGATGGTTGCAAATGGAGGAACTATAAATTGCTCTGGAAAATTCCATAATATCAAGCTAACCATGGGGGAATATGTATTGACTATTCTAATGCTTTCCATTCCTATGGGAGGTGTTGATGTTGTACTAGGAGTACAATGGTTACAATCTTTGGGGACGGTAGCTTTTAATTTTCAAGAAATTTTCAAGAAATTTTTTTCAGAAGGAAAGGAAGTCGAATTACGGGGTATTGCAGGGAAGCCGGGAAAGATAATAAGCTCTAATGTCATGACAAAGCTTCTAAAGAAAGAACAACGAGGCATAATTGCACAATTATGCTCACTAGAAGTTTCAACATCAAAATCATCTATTTCTGCAGATCTCCAAAAAGTCTTGGACAATCATTCCAAGGTGTTTGAAACTCCCAAAGGACTCCCACCTATTCGTGATCATGATCATGCTATTCATTTCATTCCAGGAAGTGTTCCTCCAAACATCAGGCCTTATAGATATCCTTATGTCCAAAAGAGCGAAATTGAACGTATGATTGCAGAAATGTTAGAGGCGGGTATAATTCAACCTAGTCAAAGTTCTTTCTCTGCTCCTGTAGTATTGGTACACAAGAAGCATGGATCATGGCGAATGTGTCCGGATTATAGGGAGCTCAATAAGCTCACCATTAAAGATAAATTTCCCATTCCTGTGATTGATGAATTATTGGATGAATTACATGGAGCAATTTATTTTACCAAGTTGGATCTTCGTTCAGGATGTCATCAAATTAGAATGAAGACTGAAGATATTCCAAAAACAGCATTTTGAACTCATGAGGGTCATTATGAATTTTTGGTCATGCATTTTGGCCTTACCAATGCACCTTCTACATTTCAAGGGTTGATGAATTCCATTTTCAAACCCTTCCTTAGAAAATTTATGCTAGTATTTTTTGATGATATACTAATCTACAGCAGGTCTTGGAAGGATCGTGTTGAACATGTTGACAGGGTACTCAAACTATTGCAGGAGAAACAATTATATGCAAAAACATCCAAATGTTTCTTTGGAGTACAAGAGGTGGAATATTTGGGTCATATTGTATCTCACGAGGGTGTTAAAGTAGACCTTAACAAAATTAAAGCCATTAAGGAATGGAAAGTCCCCACAACCATAAAGCAGTTGCGAGGATTTCTCGGGTTAACAGGGTATTATCGCAAGTTTGTTAAGAATTATGGTAGAATAGTAGCACCTCTAACAACATTATTGAAGAAAGATGCATTTTCATGGACTCCTGAAGCAACTAAGGCCTTTGAATGTCTTAAAGAGGCAATGTGCCTAGCACCGGTCTTAGCTACACCAGACTTCACAAAAACCTTTATTCTGGAATGTGATGCCTCAGGAAATGGAATTGGTGCAGTTTTAATGCAGGAAGGAAGACCCATTGCTTTTGAAAGTCGTCCAATCAAAGGAAAGTATTTACAGAAACCTATTTATGAGAAGGAAATGTTAGCAATACTAGATGCACTAAAGAAATGGCGAACTTACCTAATGGGAAGACACTTCAAGGTAAAAACTGATCATGATAGTCTTAAACACTTTTTGGAACAAAGACTATCTTCAGAAGAGCAGCAAAAATGGGTCACAAAGATGTTGGGATATGACTTTGAAATAATCTACAAAAAAGGAAAGCTTAATGTTGTTGCAGATGCACTCTCAAGAAAGAATGAAGAGGTGGAAGCATTGCTTTGTGCCATTTCTATTATCCAACCAGACTGGATAACCGAAGCAAGAGATGAATGGAAGAAGGACAAAGATGTATGGACACTCATTCAAAAGTTGCAGCAAGATCCTAGTACATCCGATACATTTAGTTGGAAAAATGATTCCTTATGGTACAAAGATCGCTTATATCTTTGTAAGGATTCCCAACTAAAACAAAATATTCTTCTGGAATTGCACACTTCTCCTTTAGGAGGACACTCAGGATTTTTAAAAACTTACCACAGGGTGAAGAAAGAATTTTTTCGGGATGGCCTTAAATCTGATATTCAAAAGTTTGTGGCGGAATGTTTGGTTTGCCAGCAGAATAAAGTGGAAACAATTAAGACCCCGGGACTTCTACAACCTTTATCCATTCCAAGTCAACGTTGGGAGGATATTTCAATGGATTTTATCACAGGTTTACCTAAGTCCAAAGGAAAGAGTGTCATCATGGTAGTAGTTGATAGACTTACCAAGTATGCACACTTTGTGCATTATCTCATCCATTTAAAGCAAGTACAGTTGCTACTACATTTATGGACACAATTCAAAAGCTACATGGAAACCCAAGGGTTATTGTGAGCGACAGAGATCCCATTTTTACTGGAAATTTTTGGACGAAGTTATTTTCTTGTTTGGGTACTCAATTAGATCATAGCTCATCTTATCATCCTCAATCTGATGGTCAAACTGAGATAGTAAATAAATGTTTGGAAGGATATCTTCATTGTTTTGTATCTGATAAACAAACACAATGGGTCAAGTGGTTACCTCTCGCTGAATGGTGGTATAACACTTCCTTCCATACTGCAGCAAAAATGACCCCATTTATGGCACTCTATGGATATCATCCACCATCGATTACATCATCTTTAAGGGAAAATTCGAAGGTTCAAGCAGTCGAAGATCACATCGAGCATCAGCAAGAAGTTCTCCAACTCTTAAAGGATAACCTGAATTTGGCACAAAATCGAATGAAACAACAGGTAGATCAACATCGCAGTGAGAGAAGTTTTGATGTAGGAGATTGGGTATTTTTACGGCTACAACCATTCAAACAAATGTCCCTCAAGCAAGCTAAGAAGGATAATAAATTATCGCCAAAGTACTATGGTCCTTACAAGGTGTTGCAAAAGATTGGTACTATGGCATACAAATTGGAGCTTCCTTCTTCTTCGCGAGTACATCCAGTTTTCCATGTTTCATGCTTAAAGAAGGTTATAGGTGAAAATCTTCCATTTCAAACAATATTGCCAGAACTTGATGAGGAAGGAAAAATCATATTGGAACCTGAAGCGGTCACGGAAACAAGAACTCGACAGCTACGGAATCGATCAATTTCAGAGTATCTCATCAAGTGGAAGAACTTACCCACTGAAGATTCTACATGGGAGAATGAGAAGTTTATACAGAAGCACCTAGAGCTACTCAAGCGTTGAGGACAACACTTTTTTGAAGGAGAGGGGCATGTTAGGTCCCTATATTACTAGTATAGTCCTTTATTGTTATTAGTGTAACCCCCTTATTGTTATTATTGTACCCTTGTAACCCCCATTTTGTTATTATTGTGCCCTTAAATTATTATTGTTAGGTCGGCTAGGATTACATTGTGGCCCCCTAGGATTACATTATGGCCACATGGACTCCTATATATAGAAAGGAGGTTTTGTAAATTGTATCATCCAAGAATTGTTCATTTATGTAATGTATTGGAGGTTTCCCCCTCGAAGTGGCTTATTTCTAGGGCGTTGATATCTCTTTTCTTCTATTTTTGGAGCTGGTTACACAACACATATTATATGTTAATATAATATTATGTTATTATATAATATTTTTTTGAGGAAAAAATCATAATTCTTATTATATTTCAATATTCAAAATTACATGTTAAATTTGTTGCATATGTGGGATATGCAAAAACTATGGCCCATATGCCACAAGGCCGACAAAATTCTGATATAGTCTGTCACATAGAGTAACACTTATAAGAAAAACAGCATAAATATGTACATAAAAAATTGATCTGTTTCAAAAACATGTATAGCAAAATGAAATCTATCAATAAAATCATGGAAATCATGATGCTTCATCCACCAACCATTGATGCTCTATAAATGGCCTGTGGAAATATTGATAAAATGAATGTCCGTGTTGTTCCTGAATTAACCAATGACCACGAGGTTGCTATGTTGCCTCCTTGGAAAGATTGTCAGAAATATGTTTCCTTTCTCTATATATAGGATGACATGAAATAAAGTCAAATTGTTCCTTAAGATTCATAATTTCATCCAAACAATTTATGAGTGTGCATAGGTGACAATGAGCCTGAAGATTGAACAAATTAATAACAAGTTTTGAATTGTCAAATATTTATATATGCCAGCAAAATTTCTCAAAGGAAAAAGGACGAGAAGACTAAGGGTATTAAGTTTAGATTAATTTTTGTCTCTCCGCCTAAACCCATCTTCATTTTGAAGAAATGGTCTTCAACCAAATATACCACCACTCCAATCTCCAACATCCTATCACTCTGAGACGACCAAATAAAATATGCCCAAGGTTTTGATTTGTCAATAGATTCTTGATAGATGATACAATCATGTTATTCATGTACTTCATCCGATATTAAGAAGTATAAAGGCTCAATATGAGAACATGCAGATATCTAATCCGGTATCTTATCTTGAAAAATGCATAAATTTCTTCCCAACCAAATTCCCTAACAAACCAATATAGGGAGGTTGTAGAGCTTAATCGGTTGGGCACTATTCCACTAAGATTCCTATGTAGGTTGAAAGGATTCGCCCTCCCACCTAATGTTGACTGCAAGTGATTGATATATCTAGGTCCAAATGATCTGAACTGATGGACAACGCAATAAGATATGGTAAATGGATTCAAAGCTATTCTTACATAGTGTGCACCATGAAGTGTACTGAAATGATCTATGTTGAAGGTTGTCTCCTGTCGGAACCTTATTGCGCAGCAGGCACCACATAAAGAGTTTGGCTTTTGCAAGTCATTTTTTATTCCAAAGCTATTCCCACCACCAGTCATTTTGTTCAGGTTCATGATTCACATAAATATATTGGTAGTGCTCTTTTGGAGTGTATTTTTCATGTGATGAAATGACCCATATAAGTTCATATTCCCGATCGTTAATCCTAACATGTGACTCTGAGAGGGAATTAATATAATTGGACCATATCTAACTCCAATGCACAGGGATCAACAACTCCTCACCAGTTCTCCAGTTTTTACCATTATTATACAATATTATATTAATACATAAATATCCATATTTAAAACTATAATATAATTAACATATAACATAATGATAATATTTAATTATTATTATAAATACATATCTATCTCTCAACATTATATATATATATCATGGATCAACATAATCGTATTAATATTATAAAAGAAAAGGGAATTAATAACCTAAGTGATTATTAATATTACAATTTATAAGTAATAAACTATACTATAATTAACATATAACATAATAATAAGATTTAGTTATTATTAAAAATATTTATTTATCTTAAGAACTATATTATGATCAATAATATATATATATATATATATATATATATATATATATATATATATCATGGATCAACATACCATATTAATATTATAAAAGAAAAGGAATTAATAACCCAAGTGATTATTAATATTACAATTTATAATACTTCAAACTATACTATAATTAACATATAACATAATAATAAGATTTAGTTATTATTAAAAATATTTATTTATCTTTAAGAATTATATTATGATGAATAATATATATATATATATACTAGAAAAAGATTAGTATTATAAATTTAAAGGATTAATGTTATAAAACTAAGGAATTAATAAACTCAAGTGATTATTAATATTGTAAGCTAGGGGATAAATATTATAAACCCAAGTTATAAATAAACCTTAGGGATAAATATTACAAACCCTTGGGATTACTATTATAAAGACAAGATATTATTAAATCCAAGGGATTATTAATGTTATAAAATCAAGGGATTAATACTATAAACTAAAGGGATTATTCATATTTTAAACCCAATGGATAAATAAACCCAAGCGATTAATATTATAAACCTAAGTTATAAATAAACGTAATGGTTTAATATTTTCAACCCAAGGGATTAAAATTGTAAACCAAAAGGATTTATAAAATAAAACATTGGGATTAATGCTATAAAAGAAAATGATTATTAATATTAAACTAGAGATTAAAATTATAAACCCAAGGGATTATTAATATTATAATCACAAGGGATTAATAAATCTAAGGGAGTAATATTATAAAACCATGATAATAATATTAAAAACCAGATAAACATTGTCAACCTAAGGGATAAATATTATAAACCTTTGGGATTAATATTACAAACCTTTGGGATTAATAAACCCAAAGGATAAATATTATAAATATAAGGGATTAATAAAACTAACGGATTATTAATATTATAAACCGAAGGGATTAATATAAAAAAATATGATTAATATTATAAGCCCTAGGATTAATAATAAACCCTAAGATTAATATATCAAACCTAAGATTAATATTATAAACCCTCAAATTATAAATTCTAACATATTATTATACATGTTAGGGATTAATATTATAAAATTGAAATTTATATATTAAACCGAAGGAATATTATTAAACCACCAAAATAATATTAAACCCCAGGATTTATATTTATAAAACAAATGGATTATGTAACCTATAATTGATATTATAAACCCTATGATTATAAACCCTAAATCTAATAGTATAAATCAAGATATCAAATTCCAAGTTATTGAATGTCGTAATGCAACATTGAATAAATTGCAATGTAATGGATCATTGTGGCAATGGTTATCATATTTCTTGTCGCATTGCGACAATGCTTGTCACACTACAACTTTGGATATATGTTTGTACCATTCCAATGTAAAAATATTAAACCCTACTATTAAGCCAAATATTATAAACCCTGACATTATAAAACTGAATATTATAAACCCCAAGATTAATATTATAATTTGTAAGATTATTATTTGAATGCCCACGATAAATATTATAAAGCATAGGAATTATATTATAAACATCAATATTAATATTATAAAAAATTTCATCAATATTATAAACTCTAATATTATAAAACCAAATATGAAACACTAATATTAAACTGAGTATTTTTAACTCCAATACTAAAATCCTAACATTTACAAACCTTACACTAAACACGATATTATAAACCTAATATTAATAACCAAAAAATTATAATCCCAATATTAAACCTTAATATTAGAAATCAAGTAGTAAACACATTATTATAAACCTCAATGTTATAAAACCAAAATTAAAAACCCTAATATTAAAACCCAATTTTCCAATGTCGCATTGCGAACTTGAAAGCATTGTAATGTAATGTAACATTTCAATAATCATTGCCACATTGTAAAAACAAATATGAAACCTAATATTAAACCCAATCTTATGAATCCAACATTTCAAACCTTGAAACTAAACACAATATTATAAATGCAATATGAATTGGAACTTGATAATATTGAATTCAAGTTAATGAATACAATGAGTTTATTCTCTTTCCAAATTTAATGGAATTACTTTATACAAACTTTCTTCCTTTACAACCCTTATCTGGCTTGTTTGAGTTTTAAGTATAGTTTAACTATTACTCTGGAATTTTTGAAGAAGGCTTGGTTTCTTTCCATAATTTTTATTTTTCTTGTTCACTCTTGTATATTGATAACCTTTATTACAGCCGGGTGTGATTCAATTCTTTCTAGTTATGGTTTATTTGCAGGCTTCTCTCTCTCTCTCTCTCTCTCTCTCTCTCTCTCTCTCTCTATATATATATATATATATATATATATATATATATATATATATATATATAAATATACTTGCAAGTTATGTATTAATGTTGTATTTCGGAAGTCCATTACTTTATTGTTGCACAAGGTAATTTGGTTGTTTTCGTTCTTGTATTTACTTTTAAGAATATTATTAAATTTGTAATCAAACATAATTAGTCTATTGTGAGAAAATATTTCGGTAAAAATCACATCAGAATAATTTTGGTCGACGCGTTTCGAACCAGCCAGTGTGGTTCATCATCAAGACAAGATGAAGAATCTGATCAGATAACCCAATTAAATAGATAAGAAAATCTTCAACTAGCTGTTTGTAAGATAACGGCTAGTTTGACTAATCCTAGGAAATGAAAATAAAAATATAAACTAATGATTTATTATTTATTTAATATTAAACGCTTATTGTTTAAAATTGAAATATTATTTATTTTTATTCTTAAAATTTTTTAAAAATAATTTTTATTTTATTTTTATTTTTTAATTTTATTTATTTATTTATTTTTTAAGATTCAAAGATAAAATATCAACCTAAATAATAAAACTAAAGAGAATTGAAAATAAAATAAATTTAACCATAAAAATAAAATACATTAAAATAAAATTAAAACTAGTCATTATGTTACAAACGGGTAGTTGGAGATTTTTATAGTTTTATATTTAAAAAATAATAATAATAAAATAAAAATATTAATATTTTTATACATTTATCTATTTATTTTTATTATATAACATTTTTTTTTTTTCTGAAGTTGGACTAATTCTATTAAGCAAAAATATGATACAAGATGGTGATACAATCAAGAGAGACAGAAAACCGGCAACCGGCAATGATAGGACTATCAACCTCGGTTCCCGAGGAGAGAAACAAGCAAAGTACTACAACCAAAGACTGAGAAGCTAAAAAACTGATCTCTACCTAGAATGGGTAGAGGTCTCAACACGAAGCTTTTTCCCTTTCCTGTTTTTAACTTTGACCCATCCATCCAGGGGCGAATGAGCAACAATAACTTGAAGACTGGGGTGCTTCGAGGGGGCCCCCTCCTTTTCTGAGTCAGAGGAAGAGGTCAAATGAGCATGTTTCTGGGCGACGGCTATGTCGGAGGAGTGTGCCGGTCCAACGTTGGAAGGAACCCCAGCTGGAGGGGCATGATCCAAATCTGCATCGCTGGCTTCATCTTTAGAGCAAGAGGAATCAGAATCCACTGCAGGAGGTGGAGAGCAAGGAGCCCATCGTTTGGATTTGTGCTTGGAGAGGTTCTCCTTTTTCTTTTTTGCTGGTAGAGAAGGGCAGGTGGACTGCAGATGCCCTGTTTGGTGGCAGTAGTGACAATGGAAGGCTGTATTTTCGTAGTCCAAAGTCTGGGTCCAGACAAACTCATTTATTTTGAGAATGATTTGGTCTGGAAGTCCCTTGCTTAAGTCCACCTCCACACATATTCTGGCATATGTGTAGAGACCTACTCTTTCCCTCCTGTAATCTCCCGTAATGAAACTGCCCAAGGAGTTGCCTATAGCTTTGTAGACTGCAACATGCCATAAGTGGACAGGTAGGTTTGGAAGTCTGATCCATACAGGTGTCCTGGTGATGACTGTGGTTGCCAGATCAAAATCTGGAAACCAAGGCGTTAAGAAGAGCCCTGCAGTTCCCATGAACCAAGGGCCTTCTTCTAAATCCTTTTCATAATGCTTACTGTCATAAAAAAGAACAATGAAATATCCTTTTGAACAGAAACTGACTTTACAATGATGTGTCCAGTTTGCATGAACCCAATCATAAAGGTCCTGAGATCGCGGCCACAGTCCGTTGAATCTGCAAATGATGGCTCTTTTTGCATATTCTTTAAGTTGATTTACAGGATCTGCATGGGAAATTTCGACAGAGGGAACTTCCTCGGTTTTGTTAACCAAAAAAGGCTTGGATTTAAGGGCTTCTGAGGGTTTGGGGATCTCGGAATGTACTGCATCTTTGTAAGAGAAGGGAGGAGCGGAGGACGACTGTCCCGCTGCACCCCCTCTCAAACATAGGGTTAACACCAAAGAGTTGTTCCTGTTAATGATGTAAGAAGAGATGGGTAGAAGATCTTCAAGTTGTTTCCCTTGAAAGAGAAGTCTTTGAAGGCCAGAAGGGATTCCAATCCGCCGTTCAAGAACCAGCTTGAGATCCAGCACCAAATCTGTGGAACAGACCCATTGCAGGATGGTTTTGCCTGTTGGTTGAGAGATTTGGATCTGAAAAGATTCAAAGAGGTTCCTTGACACAGTGTCAGGATTGCTTGTGCTACCGAGAGCATGCCTGCCCTGGCTTTGATGGGGAGGAACTTTCCCCTTCAAAAAGAAACTGTCATTGCTGGGCAGAAACAGAACCGAGACAGAGGACTGGGAAGCAGGGTGATTGAAAAGCCAGTCGGTCTTCTCCTGCCTGAAAACACAATCTCTGCAATTTTTAAGATGCTGTAGCTGCTATCTTTTATTTCCTGCAAGATGCATCTGCCAAGTCTGATCTGCAGAGCAGGACCTGAGCGGAGCAGATGATGCAAGACTGAGGACCTTCGAGGTCCAAAGCGGCACGAGAGCCTTCGGAGTAGGGTATGCAGTGGTTGGCTTCTTAGCTGGGCGCTGAACCATTTTTTCCAATCTTCCGGCACTATTATCTCTACCACCGCAGAAGACTCCTCGGCGCAGGCCCCAATAGTAGGCCGATGGGAATCGCATGCGGAGAGGCGGGGTGCTCGGCCCCTTGTCGCCTTGACCAGCTAGTATTGATGAATGATTACTCGGAGTGGCGGTAGCCAATGGCCTGGCCAGCCCAGGGACTACATTTTCCGCAATATTCCTACTGCCGTCAGGGCATATGAGCAAGCGTTGGTGCTCAAATAGCGAGAAAAAATCAAAAGTTATGAGATGCGGGAGCGAGGAAAGCTAGAAACGAGGCCAGATTCATGCCCATAGCAAGCGATGAAAGGTTGGGGGTTTTACGGGTAGGTATTTGTAAAATCCGATTCCCAAGCTCCATGAAATCCAGTGCATGTCCAAGGTGGGCTGCCCACTCATGGAATTAAGAGCCATGTAAGCAGAGTTCCAAATACCTAGTGCGCAACCAGGAGGATCCCATGTATAGCTGAGTAATATAAGACCCAAACACAAAACTGCATGTGGTCCAATGGCCGGTCCATAGCGTTGTCTCCACCCCGAAAGCATAACTTCTA
>JAXQQM020061717.1:0-52711 GCA_034641835.2 Pinus albicaulis
ATTGTTGGAAATATTGTCATTGATGGAAAAGGAGGTAGCAGATACAGAGACAGGAACAGTTACAAGGAGACAAATACAGACAATGGAGGCAGCAAAGAGGCAATGAATATAAAGGAGAAAGGCAGAGGCAGAGGCAGAGGCAGAATGACAGAAGCAGCAGAGGCAGTGCCAGGGTAGAGCCGTTATAAAAAAATTCCAAGCTGAACGTTATTTATATATATAAAAAAACAAAGTCTGTGAACTGTGTTGATGGTTGGCGATAATACAATGAAGTTATCCATAACACTAACGGAGCAAAAACACGACGATGTTAAACTAAATAGAGGTGGAACCAGAGTTAAATGTGCAGTGGTAATGGAGCTGTGTGTTATACATATCGTAGGGCCACTTATAAAAGACCGGAACCTGGAGTAAAAGTGTTGGACCGGAACCTGGAGCGGAGAACGAAACCTTGAGAGAGGAACATTGATGTGGTTTAGAGTGAACAGTAAAGGCCGTAAGTAGAATTCATCGCACTGCCTATCGACCATAAGTGGTATTGCCCGGAGGAGGAGCGATTCCATACAGGAATCGACACGTGGCCTGTGGACCCATTCTAAAACCGCTTGTTAAACTGCGCCTTCGCGCATTAACGTTCTGCGTTGGAAGCCGTACGAAATGGACAGGAGCCGTTGATTTGGAAACGGGCCATCGGACGGCGATCGCTCGTTGAACAAGCCCGGAGTTTAACAAAGGTGTGCAGAGGTTAGCGAAGGTACGATTCGACCGTGTTGACCCCACGTTAGCAATGTGTTGTGGGAGTGTGGGCCCAAATCAGATATATATTAAGGTTGCGGGGGCTGCCTCCTGCCCGTACACAAAAATTGGGGTGAGGCCCCGTAGTTAACCGTGGCCGTTCATTTGTGGTAAACGCTCGATCGGGAAATGCGGGGGTTCCCATCTCGTTAACCTCCGGGCTTTTTAACCTCCCGCTAGCCGTCGATCTCCTGTCGAGCGATGATCGCTCCGCCAACCTGCTCCCACTTTTCTTCTGCACCTGTTCATCCATGATGCCACCTTTGAACTGATCCGAGTAGTTGGAAATTACATTCAAACATTATTTAGGTGTGAAATGATATTGGATCAAAGGATAAGTAAATCCAAAAGAAGAATTAAGTAGTGAGACTGCAATTCCTTGGCTTGGAGTTTTATTTAATTGCCAATCCCAGAAACAAGAACCTGTTGAATTGCCAGAATTGTGGATGGTTGAGTGCGTTGGTTTTATTTTGACAAAAGACTTGTTATATTGGGATGCATTTACACACAGTTAAGTGAAATATTGAAAAGTACTGGGAATATGGTTGATTTATTAACACTTCAGATTTAAGCATTGGAACTGTCAACGTAGAACAAAGCAGAGATTGTGAGATTCCTCAGACTTGAGAAATGATTCGGGATGAAACTTGAATGAAATTATGGAAAAGAAAAATAAAAGGAGAGCATGCAGAGATGAAATTTCGGTGAACAGGAATAGGTACAGGAATGAGTTGGACAGGTGAATAAGCACAGAAAACAGGGAATATGTAGAAGACAGTGAACAAAGTGTATACAAAACAGGTTCTAAACAGCAGCAGGAAAATACAAATCCAGTAAAGCCAAAATCCAGAAAAGGAGCTCAGTAAAATTGAAATATGTAATTAAAATGTGAATGTAAATGTTGTAATTAATTTTTTATTGTTTGTGATGCAAAGGCAAGTATCCTAAGGAAAAGTCAAAATCCTTTGTAGTGAAATTTTGTACATATTTTTATGATTTTAAATTGGATTGGATAAAGAAATGAGGAGGTAGAAGACCAAGGGGTATGACCATCCATTTCAAATTCCTATAGGAAAACAAACGAGTCATCGAAATTTTTATAAGTAATATCAACAGAGTATGCAAGAGAGAGCGAGATATAGAGAATGCATAATATAGAAGAATAAAATAGAGAAGATTAAGAGAAGAAGAAGATACGAAGAATACGAAAGAGAGTGATATAGTGAATAAGTAAATGAACATTCGAGTTTGATAAATTGAGGAAGTTGAACCCTATCAAATTGTAAACATTAGTTGTCATTCAGCCTCTGTAGAAGGTGAAGGTGGGTTAACAGGTGAAATTCGAGCCTCCTGTAGGTAGGTGCAAAAACGGTGGAACTGTGCATCAATATGTAGTTTCTCATGTCATTGTGATGTTAAGTTATTAGCTTCGTTCTAAGATTACTCACACATTAAATTGGATATGAAATGGAAGTGTAAATAAGTTTAATGAAAGGTTTAAAAGATCAGGAATGTGTTAAACTGATTCACCCCCCCTCTCAGTTTAACTAAAGGTTCAACAATTGGTATCAGAGCCGGTTCCTTTGTTCAAGTCTAACAACTAAAAGGAGATCCTAGGTTCCCAAGATGGCTAGTAAAGAAGGATGCTCAACCAATAAAGCCCCTTTCTTCACTGGTGAAAATTATGCTTTCTGGAAAATCAGAATGAGGACATACATAATGTCTCTAGGAATAGAAGTCTGGGATGCTATGGAATTAGGATATGCCCCAAAGGCAACTGACACAGAAAAAGAAACAAAACGAGATTTTGTGGCTAATGCAAAAGCCATGAATGCCATCCTGAATGGATTGTGTGAAGCAGAGTTTATTAAAGTAATGCACAAAGACACTGCCAAAAAAATATGGGATACTCTTGAAAACATACATGAGGGAGACTAGAAAGTAAAGACTGCCAAACTTCAAGTCTATAGAGCTCAGTTTGAAAACTTAAAAATGAATGATGATAAAGACATTGCCAATTTCTTCCTAAAAGCTGCAGAAATTATTAACAATATGAAAGCTCTTAGAGAAAAAATGCCAGAAAGTATAATTGTGCAAAATATTCTAAGATCTCTTCCATCCAGGTTTAATCCAAAAGTGTCTGCAATAGAAGAAACAGCTGATTGGGAGACCTTGACCATGAACCAGCTACTTGGAAATCTAACAGCTTATGAAATGAGGCTCCCACAGAAGAAGCCAAGTACGAGGGAAGCAACCTTTAAAATAGAAAAGAAGAAAGAGGAAGAGGGAGACATATGCTCTTGCTCAGATGAAGAAGAGGCAAAGTTTGTCAAGAAATTGG
The DNA here is from genome assembly GCA_034641835.2 of Pinus albicaulis. NCBI lineage: Eukaryota > Viridiplantae > Streptophyta > Pinopsida > Pinales > Pinaceae > Pinus > Pinus albicaulis. The sequence continues at coordinate 3,137 of JAXQQM020061717.1, forward strand.
ATAGAGGCTCAGGTAAATACAAAGGTAAACTCCCCTTCAAATGCTTTAACTGTGGAAGAGTGGGACACTATGCTGCTAAGTGTCCTCACAAGAAAATAAGGAATCGGGCTCAAGAGTCAGAGAAAAATAAATCAAAGAACTGGCAGAAAGGAAAGAAGTTCAGCAGAAAATCCTTCTATGCTCAACAAGATAGCAGTACATCTGAAGATTCAGATGAACCCTCAAGTGAAGAAGGAACCTCCGAATTCTTATTGATGGCCATAGAAGATCTTGAAGGACTCCTGCTAGAAGATGAAGAAGAAGAAGGGGAAGTCGACCTTGAGGGGGAGCTAAGAAGTGCTCTGGAAGAGATTGACAGACTCAAACTGAAGTGCAGAAAGCAAAAGGACATTCTTCTTAAGTATGTAAGAGAAGAACAAAACTCAGAAGTCCTCATGCAGCTAAAGGTAGATCTTGAAGAAGCCAAGAAGATAGAAGACATGTTACTTCAGCAAATCAAGGATAAAACCCGAGAACAAGAGAAACTGGAAGAATAAGTAGTATGTCTCAGGAAGAAACTAGAAAATGCTCAAAGGACAGTGCTTATAAACTCTTCTCAAACAAGCTCTAGTAAGTTGAATGAAATTCTGGTTGCTCAAAGATCCCCAATGATAAAAACCGGAATAGGCTATGAAGGAGAATCGAGTAAAGGCACAGAAAAGGAAAACAAAAATACTATTTTTGTAAAAGCAAAGAAGAATGATGAAGTGGCTCAAACAATTCCTACAAAAGAAGAAATCAGCAATAAGGAAGACAGAGATCAGAAGAAACCACTAGGAGCAAAGAATGTAATAAATACTAAGACCCCTGAATATGTAAAATTTGGAAACCATCAAAGAAGATTCTTCCCTCCAATGAAGAATGCCACCTGTTATGTCTGCCATAATTTGGGACACATTGCTGCATATTGTCATGTAAGAAGGAGTAATTCAAACCAGCAAAAGATGCAAACATTGAAGAGACAACCTTACATCAGGTATGCAAATAGCTTATATGGTTACTGCTTTTATTGTAAGGAATTTGGTCATAAAATCATTGAATGTAGAAATTATGGACAAATATTGATGTTTAACACCTCAAGGAGGTTTATGATTCAAAGAAATTTTGTTCATACTCATAACTCTGCAAAAATTATGATCAAATGTTGTGTATGCAATCAAGTTGGACATATACCTTCTAAATGTCCTCTAAGAAAATGTAGTCCATCATCCCACAAAAGATACCAAACAAAAGGGTGCTTCCAGTGGATAAAGAAGGAGAATAAATGTGACCTGGCCCTAACTGCTCAAGACCTGAAAAGCCAGTGGTACCTGGACAGTGGCTGCTCAAAACATATGACTGGAGACAAAAGCAAGTTTATAGCTCTTGATGAAAATAAATCTGGCAATGTTACTTTTGGCAATGATAAATCATGTAAGATCAAGGGAAAAGGCTCAGTCAGCATAGATAATGGAAGAGGAAAGGCCCGAGATGTACTATTTGTAGATGGGCTGAAAGCAAATTTACTGAGTGTCAGTCAGATGTGTGACAAACATTGTGAAGTTCTCTTTAGAGCACAAGATTGTGAAGTCAGATCAAGCACAATAGGAAAGACTCTGCTCAAAGGTGTTCGAACAGAGAGTAATGTTTACATAGTAAAAGAGGAGGATGAAGCCTGACATCTTATAAAACTTGAGGAGTCATGGTTATGGCATAGGAGATTGGGACATCTCAGCTTCGACCATATCATCAGACTGAGCAAGAAGAAAGCTGTCAGAGATATGCCAGAAATAAAAGGGCCTTCAAATGCCATATGCAAATATTGTCAATTGGGGAAACAGACTCGCACATCCTTTAGATCTAAAGATGGGCTATCAACAAGAAGACCACTCCATCTTGTGCACATGGACCTGTGTGGACCTGCTAGAACTAAGACACCAAGTGGAGAATCCTACTTCATGCCGATAATAGATGATTTCTCCAGAATGACATAAGTTGCTTTTCTCAAGAACAAATCAGAAGCACTGGAAAAGTTTAAGACATTCAAAGCATTAGTAGAAAATCAAAATGGATGCAAGCTAAAATGTATCAAATCAAATAGAGGAGGAGAATTCACAGATTATGACTTTGCAGACCTATGTAATGAACATGGAATAAAGCAACAATTTACCATTGCAGGGACACCTCAGCAGAATGGAGTAGCAGAGAGACAAAACAGGTCTATACAATAAATGGCCAGAGCTATGATGCAAGAGAATAACATTACTCAAACCTTTTGGGCAGAAGTTGTACACACAGTAGTACATATTCTAAACAAAGCTCATTTAAGACCTAACAGTGACAAGACACCTTATGAGCTATGGCATGGTAAACCTGCATCAATCAAGCACTTTAGAGTCTTTGGTAGCAAGTGCTACATAAAGAATAATGATGAAAATCTGGGGAAGTTTGATGCAAGAGCAGATGAAGGGATATTTCTAGGATATACATCCAAAAGTAAAGGATACAGATGCTACAACAAGACTCTTCGAAAAATTGTAGAAAGTATTGATGTAAGATTTGATGAAGAGCTCTCAAACAAGACAAGAGATATAGACTGCAACAGCTATTCAGAAAATCATGAAGAAGAGGACCTAGATGAGGATGAAGCAAGAAAGATATCAGAAGATACTGAACTGAACTCGAAAACCCCCTCAAGATACACTCAAAAGAATCATCCAAAAGATAAAATCATTGGAGACAAGAGTGTAGGAGTCCAAACAAGAAGCCAGCTAATAGAACAAACTGAAGAGGTATACATAGCCATGCTGTCACAAATAGAGCCAAAGAAATTTGAAGAAGCCAGCAAGGACAAATCTTGGGTAAATGCAATGAATGAAGAATTGGACCAAATTGAAAAGAAAAATACCTGGGAACTAGTTCCTAGACCCACTGAGAAAAATTTCATAGGCTCAAAATGGGTATTCAAAAATAAAATGAATGAAGAAGGTCAAGTAATCAGGAATAAAGCCAGACTTGTCTGCAAAGGATACTCACAAATTGAAGGACTTGATTATGAAGAAACATTTGCCCCTGTAGCCAGAATGGAAGCTATCAGAATGTTCCTGGCATTTGCATGCTACCAAGACTTCAAGGTATATCAAATGGATGTAAATTCTACTTTTCTTAATGGAGATCTAGAAGAAGAAGTGTACATGGAACACCCAGAAGGATTCTCATTGACAGAAAAAGAAGCCTTTGTATGCAGACTGAAGAAGGCCCTATATGGACTGAAATAGGCTCCTCGTGCTTGGTACTCAAGACTGGATAAATATCTGCAAAAACAGGGTTTTAAGAGAGGTGGAGTTGACAACAATCTATAAATAAAAGCCCATGAAAATGAACTCCTGATTGTTGTAGTGTATGTCGATGACATTATGTTTGGAAGCAACAAAGATGAACTAGCAAAAGGGTTTGTTGAAGAGATGAAAACAAAGTTTGAAATGTCTATGATTGGAGAGCTCGGTTTCTACTTGGGACTGCAAATTCAACAAAAGAACACAGGCACTTTCATCTCTCAAGAAAAATACTTAAAAGAAATGCTGAAAAAATTCACAATGGAGGAATGCAAACCTGTGACAACACCCATGATCACGGGATGCAAGCTGTGTGCTGAGGATGGGACTACAGATGTAGATCAAAAACTCTACAGATCCATGATAGGAAGCCTGCTGTATTTGACAACATCAAGACCAGACATCATGCTAGCAGTAGGACTAGTGGCAAGATATCAAGCAGCACCTAAACAAAACCATCTTCTGGCAGTAAAAAGAATACTCAGATATCTACAAGGAACAACACAATATGGGCTTTGGTATCCTAAAGGCAAAAGCTTCACCTTAACAGCATACACAGATGCAGATTGGGCCAGCTGTGTGGATGACAGGAAGAGTACAAGTGGAGGTGCATTCTATCTAGGAGAAAGTCTGGTGGCATGGCTAAGCAAGAAACAAACATCCATATCTCTGTCTACAGCTGAAGCAGAATATATAGCAGCAGCAGCATGTTGTACAAAAGTCATGTGGATGAAGCAAACTCTTCAAGACATGAAGGTAAGCATTGATGAACCTATCTCAATCAAATGTGATAATACAAGTGCTATAAGTATATCTAAAAATCCTGTACTTCATTCAAAAACTAAACATATTCCAATCAAGTATCATTTCCTCCGAGAAAAAGTGGCTCAGAAGATAGTAAAGCTAGAATATGTACCAACGAAAGAACAGACTGCTGATATATTTACCAAACCTCTTGCTAGAGAACCATTTCAATACTTGAGAGATAAACTAGGGGTATTATCTACAGATGCTACTCTCTAATATAAAGAGGAAGCACAATTTCAGGGGGAGAAAAAAAAACGAAAATATCATTCTAGGGGGAGAACAACCAGCAAGGAAAGCATGAATCAGGTCCTCAAGATCAAAGGATTAAGGCAAAAGAACACCAAGTTATCATCCTAGAGTTATCTACATTATTCAAGCATCAAAAGGTCAATTACAGAGCAAAAGGATCAGTATTGTGCTCTGAAACATTATATTAAGAATCTAAAACATAAAAGACGAGTAGTAATTATACATCTCTGACTACATAAAGCTGATACAATGTATTCTATGAACTATCATTATTCTCACTTTTAGATCTATACAAGTGCAAGAACTGTATCAATTTACAGTGTATACTCAAAGTGTTCTTTCAACAAGTCTTATACATCACTATGGAGTAGCATGGTACAAAGTCAGTAGAAGAGGGCTTAAACATAACTCAGAGAGAGGAAATGCAAAAAGCAACCCTTTGCCATTGATGTCAAAGGGGGAGGAAGAGCAAGCAACAAGAGAAAGAGCAGGCAAACATAAAAAATGTATTGCCATCAATGCCAAAGGGGGAGACTGTTGGAAATATTGTCATTGATGGAAAAGGAGGTAGCAGATGCAGAGACAGGAACAGTTACAAGGAGACAAAGACAGACAATGGAGGCAGCAAAGAGGCAATGAATATAAAGGAAAACGGAAGAGGCAGAGGAAGCGAATATAATTAGAGACAGAACCGTTATCGGAGGCAGAGGCAGAGGCAGAATGACAGAAGCAGCAGAGGTAGTGCCAGGGCAGAGCCGTTATAAAAAAATTCCAAGCCGAACGTTATTTATATATATATAAAAACAAAGTCTGTGAACTGTGTTGATGGTTGGCGATAATACAGTGAAGTTATCCATAACACTAACGGAGCAAAAACACAACGATGTTAAACTAAATAGAGGTGGAACCAGAGTTAAATGTACAGTGGTAATGGAGCTGTGTGTTATACATATCATAGGGCCACTTATAAAAGACCGGAACCCGGAGTAAAAGTGTTGGACCGGAACCTGGAGTGGAGAACGGAACCTTGACAGAGGAACAATGATGTGGTTTAGAGTGAACAGTAAAGGCCGTAAGTAGAATTCATCGCACCGCCTATTGACCATAAGTGGTATTGCCCGGAGGAGGAGCGATTCCATACAGGAATCGACACGTGACCTGTGGACCCATTCTAAAACCGCTTGTTAAACTGCGCCTTCGCGCGTTAACGTTCTGCGTTGGAAGCCGTGCGAAATGGACAAGAGCTGTTGATTTGGAAACGAACCATCGGACGACGATCACGCGTTGAACATGCCTGAAGTTTAACGAAGGTGTGCGGAGGTTAGCGAAGGTACGATTCGACCATGTTGACCCCACGTTGCCAATGTGTTGTGGGAGTGTGGGCCCAAATCAGATATATATTAAGGTTGCGGGGGCTACCTCCCGCCTGTACACAAAAATTGGGGTGAGGCCCCGCAGTTAACCATGGTCATTCATTTGTGGTCAACGCTCGATCGGGATGTCAAATGTAGGGGTTCCCATACCGTTAACCTCCGGGCTTTTTAACCTCCCGCTAGCCATCGATCTCCTGTCGAGCGATGATCGCTCCGCCAACCTGCTCCGACTTTTCTTCTGTGCCTGTTCATCCATGATGCTGCCTGTGAACTAATCCGAGCAGTTGGAAATTACATTCCAACATTATTCGGGTGTAAAATGAGATTGGATCAAAGGATAAGTAAATCCAAAATAAGAATTAAATAGTGAGGCTGCAATTCCTTGGCTTGGAGTTTTATTTAATTGCCAGTCGCAAACAAGAACCTGTTGAATTTCCAGAATTATGGATGGTTGAGTGCGTTGGTTTTATTTTGACAAAATACTTGTTATATTGGGATGCATTTACACACAGTTATGTGAAATATTGAAAAGTACTGGGAATATGGTTGATTTATTAACACTTCAGATTTAAGCATTGGAACTGTCAACGTAGAACAAAGAAGAGATTGTGAGATTTCTCAGACTTGGGAAATGATTGGGGATGAAACTTGAATGCAATTATGGAAAAGGAAAAATAAGAGGAGAGCATGCAGAGATGAAAGTTCAGTGAACAGGAATAGGTACAGGAATGAGTTGGACAGGTGAATAAGCACAAAAAATAGGGAATATGCAGAAGACAGTGAACAAAGTGTATACAGAACAAGTTCTAAATAGCAGCAGGAAAAGACAAATCCAGTAAAGCCAAAATCCAGAAAAGGAGCTGAGTAAAATTGAAATATGTAATTAAAATGTGAATGTAAATGTTGTAATTAATTTTTTATTGTTTGTGATGCAAAGGCAAGTATCCTAAGGAAAATTCAAAATCCCACTGTAGCATGAAATTTTGTACATATTTTTATGATTTTAAATTGAGTTGGATAAAGAAATGAGGAGGCAGAAGACCAAGGGGTATGACCATCCATTTCGAATTCCTAGAGGAAAACAAGCAGTCATCAAGAAATTTCTATAAGTAATATCAACTTGATATGCAAAAGAGAGAGAGAGAGAAGATATAGATAATGCAGAATATAGAAGAATAAAACAGAGAAGATTAAGAGAAGAAGAGCAGATACAGAAAAGAGCTGATATCTGGAATAAATCAGCAAACATTCAGTTTGATAAATTGAGGAAGTTGGAGCTTCCCTATCACGTTGCAGCTTGATAGCTGTCAGTTGTAGCTGACTGAGGTTGAAGCCTTCTGTAGGTTGGTGCCTGCAGAAAATTGAAGGGAGTTGGTGCTTCTTTGCAAGTTGTAGCTTGCAGAATTGAGGTCGGAGCCTCCTGTAGGTAGGTGCCTGCAGAAAAACAGTGGTGAGAGGGATTTAGAGCTTTCCTTTGCATCACAACAACAATAAGATGTGGTTTTCTCCCTTTATGGGTTTCCACTTATATCTGGTGTCTCTGTGCATGATATTTATGTATTGATCTGATATGTATCATCTGCTTAATACCTGTTGCTCTCATATTAAGTCTACTGCTATATTAAACTAATACTTGCTGCTTACATTCTAAGATTACTCACATAGTAAATTGGATATGAAACGAAAGTGTAAATAAGTTTAATGAAAGGTTTAAAAGATCAGGAATGTGTTAAACTGATTCACCCCCCCTCTCAATTTAACTAAAGGTTCAACACATAAGGGATGTGAGCAGGAGAAAGAAAACACTGAAGCTGGAAGCCCCCAAGAGACTGCAGAGTTAACTAAGAATATGATTCCAGGAGAATTGAGCCAAGGGCATATGAATATAGAAGAGGAGCCCCAAGGAGAAGAACAAGAAGAGAATTTTACTAAAGGCACCGCTGATATGGGCCAAAATTCTATTGGGAAAATAGGGTCGGATAAAGGAACGACTATTCCATTAAGAAAGAAGAGGAAAACAACTGAGATTGAGAAGCTTCGCAGAGAATGAATAAAGCTTCACAAACTAGTAGAATAGCTCAGGAAAACCATTAGGGTTCTGAGAATGAAACACATGCCCAAGCGAACCCCTAAGAGAAAAAGCATTGCTATCAAAAGAAGCTCGAAAAAGAGAAGAGTGATCGCTGATAGGAACCCCAAAGTTATAGAAGAAACCATACCTGAGCCTAATTATGAGGATGCGGAGTAACAAAAAACTATTCCAATAGAAGCTGTTCCAGAGGAACCGGTTTTCAGTGAAAATATGAAATCTAGCAGTCAACACACTTTCAGTGAGCCTACACTGGTTAGACTTCAAGAAGAATTGACACAGGCCCAAATAGAAAGGCAGAGACTGGAGGAAGATACTTTCCCAAGAAAAGTATATCAGGAATTGCAGCAACAAATGAGAACTATTCATGAAGTAGAATCTGAAGCTCATGAAAAACAACAGAAAGCAGAGGTAAAGGCTGATAAGGTAATGAACCAACTAACACTAGCCTACACTCAAATGGACACTCTCTGCTCCTTGTATACTGATGTCTTAGCCTGTAGATGCCCTGCCAAAAACTATGCTTTGTTTTTACTAGAAAGATATTTACAACTAAAGATCAAGGCAGTTAGGGCAAGGAAATCCATAGAGCTAAAACCAATAGATGACTTGATATCATGCTGCAAACTTTATGGGATCAAACTACAGCGCCTGTTATGTGAATTTTACTTGCATAACCTAATACTTGAAAATGACTGTGAATCAAACCCTAGCCCTTTTATTGGAGATGTTCAATTTCAGACATTCATTTCCTTTGCTGTAAATCAATTAAAATGGCTTAAATCTTATAACACCTTTCAAATGTAGGAAAATGGATTAGATCTATGGGTTAGAAGTGAACCTTAGAACCCACTTCAATTTTGGGCTAGAAAAAAAGGTTTGATGACAAATGAAGGTGTTACCCAAACTCTGGGGCCTATCCACAAATCAAACATTTTGAATGGAATAGATTATTTTTCATCCATTAGGAACCAAGCTTATATAGCAGCCAAGGTCCGATGGAGAACCTTGAATTAGAATGTGCAAAATAGGGAACCATTTAATTATAGAAACTTTGGGCTAGCTGCAGACCGTTTCATTTCCTATAGCCATCTTGTTTTCAAAGAAGGACCATATTGGTTAGGATGTAGGTTCCATAGCCCTATTGCTTGGTACCCTGCTTCGGACTACAAAGATATTTACGAACTTCCTGAAGGACAGACAAAACATGTTTTTGAGGAATTAGCTGCACTACATGGTTTTAGGCCTATGGATGACAAAACTTATTCAACTTATTCTTTGACTGCTCTCCATGTAAACTATAGTTTTCATGAGGGCATGAAAAATATTAAGCAGGGGGGTGTGTTGGGTAGTGAAAGAGGTATGAAATTATTGTGTATTTACTCATTCTTTACCATAAATATACTCCTATTTGCCTTGGAAAGGTAATTTATCATAGGAATTACAATCGAATTGGAAAGGTTTATGATTAATACGAAAAGATGACTAAAAGCTACTTTTTGATTGACAAATGGGAATTCGGAGAGGTGAGTAGCTGTATCAAAGGCGGGGTTGAAAAAAGTCTAATTGCTGCTCCAACATTGTTGAATCATTTCCAACCAAAGGAAAGGAGGTCTGAACGAATAGCCCATAAAGGACAGGGAACATCTCGGCCTCAATCAACGCAAAAAAAAAGATGACTAAACACAGAGGAGCGAATCCCTCAGGATCTTTCGATCCTGAGGGATCATTGTTCAAACTTATCTTGTTCCTTGATTGGTCCATCGAGATTTGATATATAAAGCCACGTCCTTTAGTGACAAGGGGATGGATTGTTGTAAAATTTAGGAATTGGTTGAAAGACTTTACATTTTCTCTGTTCTATTAACTCTCTGTTTTGAGAGAAACCTTTCTGTAAAAATTTATGTTGGTTTAATACAAAGCACACGTTTTATCTACCTTCTGCAGTACTGAATTAGCCCAGCAGTATTTCACTGGCGCTAAGGGCCCGGCTCTGGTGGAATAACTTCGCTGTTTGTATTTTAATCTTTGTTGATTGTCGTGTGGAGTGCGCTTAATGTTTGTTTTGATTACAGAATTGGTTTATTGTTGATCGGATCAAATACAGAGTCATTGCTATTTCATTTCTTCACAAGAAGCATAATTCGCAGTTCGATTATCTTGTTGTTACTATAAAGCTTCGATGACTTGTATATGATTTGAATTGTTGTTCCTTTAGTTTATAATATGTTATAATTGATCGTTGCGTGGTGAGAAGCTGTCGATAGGATTGAAGAATAGAAATATAGTGTCTTGAATATGTTAGAATTGTAATTGCTGTTCATTTCACATTGCTGTTCCATTTCTGTTCATTACTTATTCATAGTTTTTGATTAGAAAATAGATGAGTTGTAGTTACATGCTGTTGTTCCTTTTCAACTTGCGTTTCTTTTAAGTTGATTTTAGTGAATCTTCTTTCGTTTCAATTGCTTTAATATCTCCAACTATAGAGAATAGATGCTTTTGCTTCCAAGTCCCCAAATTGGTCATCTTGCATCGATTTCTAAGGGAAAGAGTTACTGCTACTGCATCCCTGATCGATGTTCTACAAGATTGAAGTAGTTTAATCTTTCCATTCATGTCACGGTATATAGGTTTTTTTTCAAGCATTGGTTACTTTTGTTCTTGTTATTTTGTACTACATCTTCACCGCATTTCTCTTAGACAATTGCAGCCTCAGACACAGTACACTCTTGAAATAAAAAGACGCTCCTGGATTGATGATTAATGTAGGCTAATTAGGTGTTCAAGAGATACCTTTTTATGACCCAACAATGTGCATGTTAAAGTTTGTGAATAGCATTTATGGTATTGATCCTTATACTTTTGGTATGCAGATATAGCTCCGATGAAACTGGCCGGATATATGGGACAACCTACAGGAGCAGGAACTACAGGTGCCAGTGGATCGAGAACGACACAGAACGAGGATATGACCGCTCTTTTGGAGGACATTCATCATATATGTGAGGGGCTGCTGACCGGTGTTTCGGAGCGGGGTTGGCAGGACTTAGACGACCAGTACATAGAGATATGTATTGGGCTACCCTCGGAATGGCGAGGTATCATGCGGCGCATGGCGATGGCTGGTCAGACGGTGCGTGATCTACGAGCTCAGGGAGCAGAACCATTGGCTTGGGATCCTCTAGAGAGTGATTAGATGTAGTGTAGGTGGTGCCCCCTAGTGTGTATGTAGGGGAAAGTGGTGCCCCCCAGTTTTGGAGTTTTGTTTTTTGTAACATGCTATGGGCATGTCATATGTTTCAGAGTAGATGGACTCTAAAAAAATATTATATGATATATATATTATGCATATGCATTGTGTTGATGATTTGAAATGTTATTGTCTTGTGTGTGATAAATGCCAGTCTAGAGCATGGTTTGCAATTCTATCTACATAGTGATTTTGAATTCTAGGTACATGGTTGAAAGTAATGAATCAAAATTCACATATCAAAAGTTTCACTCGTAAATGTTGTCTAAACAGGATAGGGTTATGCACACAATAAAAACCATTGAGTTGTAAGACAAGAAGCAGGGAATCTAAACGAACGTGCAGATGGAGGATGCGATGAGAGAGGGCATCGGCTAAGAGGCCACGTACTACATCATATTTGGCCTGATTATTGGTGGCATTACCAATGCAGACCCCATTAGAAAAGACGAGGGTATGCAAGGGGGTAAAGATGGCCCAAGCTGTCGAGGCTAGATTCTGGGAATAACGACTTGCCCCATCGACATAGCCAATATAATGTGTGGACGAGAGGTCCGGCGGAATAGTGTCACAAGACAAGAAATGGGAGGAGGGAGAATAATGATGGCAACGTGAGCGTAGGGTAGACATCAAACGACAACTATGGGAGGGAGTAGTCTGGGTAGGATGGCTATGACTCATATATTGACTAGAGGGTGATGTATGAGGGGTATGGGAGGAAAAGCTGGAGCTCATGCTGCGGAGGACATCATAGATACGAAGGTATCATCCTGGTTATGGGTGGAAAGGAAAAGGTCAAGGGAACCACATGACGTTGCAAAGCTACCGAGATCATCAGCATGGGAAGAAAGGCTCACATACGGATCATCACGGGGGATGACAGAAGAACAAGTAAAAATATGGTCAAAGGATGTAGAGCCCAAGAATGTTGCTGAAGGGGAATCCAACAAAACAGATGGAGTGGATTCAGAGGGAATGTACTCTGAGGGTCGTATAGATGATGATAGGTATAGGAGGGGGGCAGCAAGTTCCGACATCTCAACATCAGGGGGAGGAATGTCAATGGTAGCAGGGGGATCTTCAAGTTGGCCAGACGCATACTGCGCAAGGATGGGAGAGGCGGATTGATTTTGTTCAACCTTGTACTTGCGAATGACCTCTAAAGAGCCTCGGTAATGCATGAGGTGAGGAAAATGGTGAGAATAATGGCCATGGACACCACAAAAAGCAAAAGGTTTGTTGGTGCGAAGAGTCTTTGGGTTCTTGGCTGCGGACGAGGAAGAAACAAAGGCTTCAGGGACTGTAGATTCATGGAATGCGACTTTAACCATGGGTTGGATATGGGGCAACTCGGGACAAGTATGGGTGGCATGACCGACACCATCACACAAGGCACAAGGCTTGGCGGGTGGAGGAGGGGTAGGGTCAGGGGGGGTGGCCTTGTCTTTGGATGCCCCCTTGCGAGCTTTTATTTTCTTGCCCGTAGTTGGCACAACATGAGGATGGTCTTGTTGAGGTGCTAGGGGCAGTGTAGCGACGGAATAAGTGAAGGGAATTGGTTGAACCAATGTCAAAGCAAGGTATGGTTTGGGGTGACCTGGTGGGGTCTCAGCTGGAGGAGTAAGGTACCAGATAGGTATTCCCAGGGTCAAATTAGGGAGGGAAAGGGTTGCCATGATGGGAACTGAATAAACTCTGGGAGGGGGAGCAAGGAAAGGTATCTGACCAGCGGGGTAATGGCCATTTGGGACAGCTCCCATATTGTTGAGACCTGGGGGAACCGACCTAGGAGGGTAGGGAGGTTCATGAGTGCTAGGTGGATGGGAAGGTCCAGGTGGAAGAGGTTCGGCCATCTGAGGCGAAGGGCTAGGAGCGGGTTACGATGGGTGAGGTTGAGGTTGCTGACTAACTGAAGCGGGCTGCTTAAGGTCAGCCCGAGACGATTGCATCATGAAAACATCCGCTAAGCTGGGATTAGATATAGGAGGAGGGGGAGGACCCAGAAAGTTTCTAAGCAAGGAGGAGTCTTTGTAGACGCCGGGGGAAACACTGGTCAAAGAATCAACGATTTTCTTATTGGTGACAGAAGAGATGGTGGACTCAGGGGAGGTATGAGATTTTGGTTCATGATATGTCAACTGGTCGATAGTGAAAACCTTTCCATTATGAGGGAAAAACATCTTGCGGTGGACCGCGGATGGGACAACAGACATGGCATAGGTGTAGCTACACCCCAAAATAATGTTATAGTCAAGAGGGGCGTCGATAACTTCAACGTCAATGCAAACAGTCTTGCCTGTAAGGATGATAGGACAGTTACGGAATAGGCCAATGGGTTGGGAGGCATGGCCATCCCACACACGAAGGGTGATTGTGGAAGGGGCTAGCTCAGGAGATCCAAGTTGTTTCCAAACCGAAGTAGAAATCACACATGTAGATGCCCCCTCATCAATAATACACTGAGCGACGCTGGAATTTCAGATTTTGACTAGGATTAGGAAAGAAACAGAAGCAGGGAGGGGGGGATGGTCTGACTGACGGGCATCAAGAACAATCAATTGGTCATCAACAGGATCTACAACACCCATGGAAGATAGTAGAGCCTTCTTTTGAGAAGGACACGACTAGAGGAGTTCCAGTGTTGAAATGGCATCATGGGATTGTGTCAGATCATATACTATGCTATATGAATAGGAAGCTCGACCAGAGGCAACATTTTAGCGTAATGGGCCCTTAATAATCTTGGTATGAACCTCAGCTTTGGGTGGAGGGATCTGCAAGGGACCATTGGGTGTCGACAGAGGCTTTGTAGGACCTGAAGATGGGGACTCGGGGACAGATGGAGCGAGAGGCATGGAGTATTGACAAGACCGAGTTTGAAGGTTAAGGTCGACGGTGAGAGGTTGGTTAGAAGCCATCATGAGAATCTGGTAATTGGAGGAACCAGAAGGGGAAGGTTGAGTGGTTACCGGGGCATGAGGTGGTTGAGTAGCCACGAATCCTTGTTGAGGGAAAGGATCGGTAAACACGGCGGGTTGAGAAGTAGCTGCGTTGGGAGGAGCAGTAGGGGAGGAATATTGTCCCCGCACGGTGGCCTGAGACTCCCACATCTGCTGCATATGTGGTAATAGGGGACAATCGTGAGTGTAATTACCATAAACACCGCAACACGAACATGGCTTATTGGTGCGAAGAGGCCTGTCTGGCTTGGGCTGAGAGCCCTGTGGCTGGTTAGCAGTGTTAGAATCAATACTTGGAGGATTGGATCCACGATTACCAGAGGTAGATTGATTTTGATTTCCTTTCCTCTTTCTTTGAGAAGGAAGAAGATTAGTCGCGCCCTGCTGCGCAAATACTTGCCCTGGAGGGGGTAGTAGTTGCTGTTGCAGGGGTTGAGAAGGCAAGGGGGTGAGAGGTCCAAATGCTGGAGGAGTTGGGAAACCAGGCTGTGGGTAAGGATAAGAGTTAGGATGGGAAACATTGAGGTAAGCAGGAGGGTGGGAAAAAGGAGGAGGCATGCCGTATCCTGGATACATGCTACCTGGAGGGGGGAAAGTGTTGGAGGTGCTGGCCCCTTCCGAAGGGAAACCATATCCTATAGGAGGTTGAGCATAGGTATGTGAAATAGCTCCAACGATACTGTGGGTAGAGTGAGATGCCCCCGGGGCGTTAGCACCACCGGGTTTGGGGAGGTCAGGAAGGACGGTATAAACATAACCAGATTGAGCATAGATAAGGTCATATTTCAAGGCTATTTGGAGGGCAAATTTGTCAGTTTGAGGGAACTGGGATGCGACATCTTTGCCGATGGCAGGTAAGAGAGAGTGAAGGAACTAGTCCATGTAAACCTGATCTTCAAAGGTGGGAGCTCGACATAAGCTCCTTCTTCGCCGCCATTCCTGGACATGAGCGGAAAGGCGGGTTGAAGAGGATTGAAAAAATGAAGTCAAGAGTTCTATACCAGTGTCGTATCAGAGAGGGAGATGGAAATAAGATAAAAAGGCTTGGGCAATGGTCGCACAGGTGGTATGGGAAGAGGCGGTCTGATCAACATACCATTTAGAAGCTTCACCGGTAAGCGTGCGGTAGAACAATCTAAGATAGGTGGAATCATCAGTAATGGAATTGGATGAACACCACATGTGGAAAGATCAGATATGGTTGGAGGGATCTTCAATAGCAAGGCCTTCAAACTTGGGAATGTCGGAGCAGAGCTTGGTTAGCGTAGCAGGCCAACTAACATTGTGGCAGATAGTATCATTGATCAACTAATTGAAATCAGAGAGACTGAGACTGGCCATATAAGGGAGAAAAGGGACAGTTGAGGTAGTTCCCGTAGTGGTTCCACTAGAAACGGACCCAGCAGTAGAACTGGGGTTGTCGCTAGCGCTAGGCCCTGACCTAGACATGGTGAAGGTAACAGGGGGAGAACCAGAAGTAGGGGGAGAACCTGAAGAATCAGAAGAAGAGTCAGAGTGCGGACTCGGGGGAGGACTAACTCGACGACGACGGGAACGAGTAAGTTGACCAACCGGAAACTGAGGGTGAAGGCCAAGAAGTCTCCGGGATAAACGCCTTGGAGGCGCAATGATGACGGGAAGAAGAAAAACTGACAAAGGCATGGAGGTGAAAAATCAAGTGAGGTCAATGTCGAAACAAGGGCAGAGAGGTGCAGTGTCAATTGATTTTAAAGTCTTTTCCAGGCGGTGTTAACCAGGCTCTTCTTCACTTAGGGTCAGTGTGTGGCATGTGCTAATTTTAATTTTTAAACCCAGACATTTTGAGAGGAAAAGAAAAAGTGTGTTGCGTAACTAAAAATAAATCTGTAGGGAACAATAAATAAGACTGAAATAACAGAAAATTAACAGCTAACAATGCATCAATCTAACCCAAGAAGGCGGGTCTCTCAAAACTAGTCTAGAAGAGGGAAAAAATCTAATCAAAACACACTAAAAAGAGGCCAATAGATCTAAGGTCAGGAGGGACAGGGATCTAAAGGAGAAATATGCTGAAAAGAGGTGCAGAAAACAACAAAGAGGCAGAGGCAAGGTTGCTGCGACAAAGGAGAAAATCAGCTAAAGGTAGAAGGGACAAGGAGGTGACCCTAGAGGTAAACCTAAACAAAACTATATGAGGTGATTTGAAAGGGAGAAGAGCTAATCGAGAGGGATCTGAAAATGAGGTATCAGATCTGAAAATAAGGCTGAAAATCTGAAAAATTCAGACGTATGAAACAGCTAAAACTCTCCCACAAAAATTGGAGGGTACTAAAGCCCTAAGGGGAAAGATTCCCACTTA
Source organism: Pinus albicaulis (assembly GCA_034641835.2). Classification (NCBI taxonomy): domain Eukaryota; kingdom Viridiplantae; phylum Streptophyta; class Pinopsida; order Pinales; family Pinaceae; genus Pinus; species Pinus albicaulis. The sequence goes on from JAXQQM020061717.1 coordinate 19,559, forward strand.
TTTGAGTGAAACAGATCAGAAACAGGGCTAAACGGGCGGAGACAGAGGCTGGAAAACCCTGACAGAAGCTTCAGACAAACCCAGAAAAATTGCTGGAAAAGTGCAGAAAAAAGCGCAGGTCGCAGGTTCTGACCTGTTCAGTCCAGGTCGCAGTTTTGGGGTAGAAAAGTGCACCCTCTAGTCCAAGTCGTATTTTTTGGGCCAATAAGTGCGACCTGCAGATCCGGGTCTCTCGGCGGCAGATTTCAAAAAAAGTTGTCATCTCAGCTGCGACTGATGTCTGTCACCTGCGCAATAGGGCTAGAAGCACACAGAAGTTAAAAATTTTAATGTTTAAGGGTTTTAGAGGTGAAAAACACCATAAAAATAGGAAAAATAAAAAACTAAAGAGAAACCCTAGGGTCTGAAATAGTTGGATATGCAGGAATAGATAAAACGACAGCGGTCGCAAAAGAAAACCTGTGTGGAGTCGCCAATTGTTAGTATGAATCTTTGGTCGGAAAAATACCACTTTAGCTACGCATAACAAATAGCCCTAACATCAATTATGGATGCCAATATCTTTAAATATGCAGTTAGTTGATCCAAATAAAGCTGCACAAATCCATATCTATGCATAAAATAAATTAAGCAGTGAAAATGAAATGTTGCTCCATGCATCCAATAGACAAGACAAGAACAATATGTTTGAAAGAATTTTTTATATTAAAGGGGCACCTGAGAGGAAGAAAAGAAAGATTTTTCCAATTCTCCTCAATGGGATGGGTTCTTGAAAGTCCTCATCATTTCAGATCTAAAACTTCTCTCTCTTGTTGGTGTAGAAAACCCAGACAAACATAGAACTCAAAGGGAGCTCACAAAGCAAATGATGGAAAATGTGAAAATGATAATGGCTCAAAGTCAGATCAAGAGTATAGATCTAGAGTTATCTAATGCAATGAAAAGGTGACTAATGAATGGGAAAACCCTTCTATTTATAACAAAATATTAGGGCAGTCTAGAACTTGGTGCATGAATAAAATATTATTAATCAAATTCTAGAACCACCTTTTAGTAATATTTTATTATATTTGTCGGAGGGGAAATGATTTTTGACTTGGGTCAATTCCTTTATTTATAAATAATAAATAAATAAATGATTTATTTATTATTTTAAGGGAATGGTGGAAATATAATTAAACAAATAATGATTTATTTAATTATTTATAAATGATTTAGTCAATTTTAACTAGGAATATTATTTAAATAAGGATTAAATAACTTATTCCTAGGAAATAATCCAATAAATAAGGATTTATTTAATTGATTTCCTTGTTTTGGGTTAAATATGACCAGGAATAATAATTAAATTGATGTTTAACTAATTATTCCTTGAGGAAATATAAACAAATATAGATTTGTTTATTATTTCCTTTTGGGGTTTCCTGTTTAGACCATAAATAACTTAATAAAGGTATTTTACTAAGTTATTTCACATAGTGAAAGCAATTTTACTTAGGGTAAAATTTGTCTTATATGGTGTACTTGGGTCCATCTAATGATAATAGGTTAGATGACCAAAAAATGGTGTAACATTACTAATGGACCTTCCACATTTCAAGGGTTGATGAATTCCATTTTCTAACCCTTCCTTAGAAAATTTGTGCTTGTATATTTTTATGATATACTAATCTATAGTAGGTCTTGGAAGGATCATTTTCAACTTGTTGACAGGGTGCTTAAACTATTACAGGAGAAACAATTATATGAAAAAACATCCAATGTTTCTTTGGAGTACAAGAAGTGTAATATATGGGTCATATTGTATCTCACAAGGGTGTTAAGGTAGACCCTAAAAAAATTAAATCCATTAAGGAATGGAAAGTCCCCACAACCATAAAGCAGTTGCGAGGATTTCTCGGGTTAATGGGGTATTATCACAATTTTGTTAAGAATTATGGGAGAATAGTAGCACCTCTAACAACATTATTGAAGAAAGATTCATTTTCATGGACTCCTGAAGCAACTAAGGCCTTTGAACATCTTAAAGAGGCAATGTGCCTAGCACCGGTCTTAGCTACGCCAGACTTCACAAAAACCTTTATTGTGGAATGTGATGCCTCAGGAAATGGAATTGGTGTAGTTTTAATGCAGGAAAGAAGACCCATTGCTTTTGAAAGTCGTCCAATCAAAGGAAAGTATTTACAGAAACCTATTTATGAGAAGGAAATGTTAGCAATACTACATGCACTAAAGAAATGTCGAACTTACCTAATGGGAAGACACTTCAAGGTAAAAACTGATCATGATAGTCTTAAACACTTTTTGGAACAAAGACTATCTTCAGAAGAGCAGCAAAAATGGGTCACAAAGATGTTGGGTTATGACTTTAAAATAATATACAAAAAAAGGAAGCTAAATGTTGTTGCAGATGCACTCTCAAGAAAGAATGAAGAGGTGGAAGCATTGCTTTGTGCCATTTCTATTATCCAACCAGATTGGATAACCGAAGCAAGAGATGAATGGAAGAAGGACAAAGACGTATGGACACTCATTCAAAAGTTGCAGCAAGATCCTTGTACATCTGATACATTTAGTTGGAAAAATGATTCCTTATGGTACAAAGATCACTTATATCTTTGTAGGAATTCCCAACTAAAACAAAAGATTCTTTTGGAACTGCACACTTCTCCTTTAGGAGGACACTCAGGATTTTTAAAAACTTACCACAGGGTGAAGAAAGAATTTTTTTGGGATGGCCTTAAATCTGATATTCAAAAGTTTGTGGCGAAATGTTTGGTTTTCCAGCAGAATAAAGTTGAGACAATTAAGACCCCGGGACTTCTACAACCTTTATCCATTCCAAGTCAACGTTGGGAGGAGATTTCAATGGATTTTATCACAGGTTTACCTAAGTCTGAAGGAAAGAGTGTCATCATGGTGGTAGTTGATAGACTTACTAGGTATGCACACTTTTGTGCATTATCTCATCCATTTAAAGCAAGTACAGTTGCTACTACATTTATGGACACAATTCAAAAGCTACATGGAAACCCAAGGGTTATTGTGAGCGACATAGATCTCATTTTTACTGGAAATTTTTGGATGGAGTTATTTTCTTGTTTGTGTACTCAATTAGCTCATAGCTCATCTTGTCATCCTCAATCCGATGGTCAAACTAAGATAGTAAATAAATGTTTGGAAGGATATCTTCGTTGTTTTGTATCTGATAAACAAACGCAATGGGTCAAGTGGTTACCTCTCGCTGAATGGTCGTATAACACTATCTTCCATACTGCAGCAAAAATGACCCCCATTTATGGCACTTTATGGATGTCATCCACTATCCATCACATCATATTTAAGAGAAAATTTGAAGGTTCAAGCAGTGGAAGATCACATCGAGCATCAACAAGAAGTTCTCCAACTCTTAAAGGATAACCTAAAGTTGGCACAAAATCGAATGAAACAACATGCAAATCAACATCGCAGTGAGAGAAGTTTTGATGTAGGAGACTGGGTATTTTTACGGCTACAACCATACAAACAAATGTCCCTCAAGCAAGCTAAGAAGGATAATAAATTATTGCCAAAGTACTATGGTCCTTACAAGGTGTTGCAAAAGGTTGGTACTATGGCATACAAATTGGAACTTCTTGCTTCTTCACGACTGCATCCAGTTTTCCATGTTTCATGCTTAAAGAAGGTTATAGGTGAAAATATTCTAGTTCAAACAATATTTCCAGAACTTGATGATGAAGGAAAAATCATATTGGAACCTAAAGCAGTCACGGAAACAAGAAATCGACAGCTACGGAATCGATCAATTTCAGAGTATCTCATCAAGTGGAAGAACATACCCATTGAATATTCTACATGGGAGGATGAGAATTTTATGTAGAAGCACCCAGAGCTACTCAAGCATTGAGGAAAACACTTTTTTGAAGGATAGGGGCATGTTTGGTCCCTATATTACTAGTATAGTCCCTTATTGTTGTTAGTGTAACCCCCTTATTGTTATTATTGTACCCCTGTAACCCCCATATTGTTATTATTGTGCCCTTAAATTATTATTGTTAGGTCAGATAGGATTACATTGTGGCCCCATGGACTCCTATATATAGAAAGGAGGTTTTGTAATTTGTATCATCCAAGAATTGTTAATTCATGTAATGTATTAGAGGTTTCCCCCTCAAAGTGGCTTATTTCTAAGGCATTGATATCTCTTTTCTTCTATTTTTGGAGCTGGTTTCACAAGCATACTTAGAATTTAAAAATCAATTAAAAGAAACTGCTAAAAAGCCCCAAAAACAGGCCAGACCCTGTCAATTTTTTCCTAGAAACCCTGTTTCTCTGCTGCACACTATTTTGAAGAAATTTGTGATTTTTTCACACTTTGATGAACTATTTCAAGCTTAAATCAAACTAGAAAACCTCTGCGGGTATCCTAAGCCTCTGTAACCCTTTTTAAAATATTTTTTAGCACAAATTTCCATTAAAATACTCGATAAACCCTTGTTTCTTGTTTTAAACCTGTTAAAAGCCTATAAAACTCTTTCACAGACCTAATTGAGAAGAAAGCCCAAAGAAAAAGCTATACTTTACAAAATTTGTCCAATAAACCCTCTTCTAAAGTAATTTGCTTTTGCAAATTTTCTAAAATCGCAGAAGTAGATCAAAATGCCTAGGAAGCAGAGTGCAAGCAAGCCTGAAGCTTCTAAAGTGCCTAAACCAACCCCTGCCATGAATTAAAATATTGATATTGTTGTCAATCCTTTGAAACCCCCAGTCACTGATATTGAACACTTCCCACTAGCTAATACTAATTACAAGATAACAGATCCCATTGTTGAATTTAACCTGCTATATATCCATAATTGGTGCTATGAAAAGTCATTAGATAATGAAGAAGAAGTCCATATTTGGGAATCCCATTTCCCCAAATTTGTTGTCCCATTAACTCACCCATGTCAGGAGGTCTTTAGATTGTGTCAGCAGTATTATGTTCCTCAGTAAAGAGCCACTGTAAATGCTAATAAAGATGTGCTTTTTACCATTGCTATAGAATCAATTAACTAGATGTTATAGCTTCAATCTGACCACCAAGCAGTTCCTTTATCTATAGAAGCCCTCACCAAGTTATATATTGGCCTAGATTTTCCCAAAAGGTTCATGAGTTTTTAGACGTTTATGCCTCTGCATGTAGAAATTTCTAAGCTAAATCCCCCATATTCTATTGCTAAATTCCTTGAAGGTTCAAGAGATGTGATTTCCATGCTTTCCTTCATCCTTGGATATTTTACTGATGAACACACAGATGAGTCCATCTTGGGATTCTTATCCAATTTCTCCCCAGGTCAACCCCCATCAGTAATATTTGATTATGCTGGTTTCATTGCTGATAGTATTCATTATCAATTGACCAATTTGCAAATTGAGGGAGTGTTCAGATATACCTTCTACCTTTTCCATATGTTTTTATACTTCCAATCAGATAATTTTCCAATTACTCTCCAAAAAATTGACATAGAGAGAAATCCTCTATCTGTCATCTTTTGGACATCCTTGCTCAGGAAAGAGTGTACATATTTCAGTTATTCAGAATTTTTAGAGTTATTTTCACATCCAGTGATCACAATGTTGACCAAAACATAACAGCCAAGAATAAATGAAGAAATGAAAAAGATATTGCAGTTGTGAGAGTAGAGTAAGGTTGGTGACTAGTATTTGTATAAAAAATATACTGAAATCACAGTCTTTGTGTCAAACTTGTTACTTTACAAGTTACCCTAAAATATTTCAATGAGGATATCTGCCTTGGAGTATATAAGGCAGATCCTAAACTCTGATTCCATATGTTACACCATTTTTTGGTCATCTAACCTATTATCATTAGATGGACCCAAGTACACCATGTAAGACCAATTTTACCCTAAGTAAAATTGCTTTCACTATGTAAAATAACTTAATAAAACAAATTTATTAGGTTGTTTATGGTCTAAATAGGAAACCCCAAGGGGAAATATTAAACAAATCTATATTTTTTTGGTTTTCCTCACGGAATAATTAATTAAGCAATAATTTAATTATTATTCCTAGTCATATTTAACCCAAAACAAGGAAAATAATTAGATAAATCCTTATTTATCTTATTATTTTCTAGGAATAATTATTTAAACCTTATTTAAATAATATTCCTTGTTAAATATGTCCGCCGGGGTTTGGTCTAGTGGCAAGCGAACGTGCTGCTAAGACGTTCGTGCCGTGGTGTAGGTCACGAGTTCAAGTCCCGTCTTACCCGAGGGGCTGTTGTTGCGGGCTCAACAATTTCCTCCTAGGAGTATAGTGGTAGCCAGCGAGATTCGACCCCGTGTCACGCGAGTACGATACCGCTGCAGTTGCCGATTCTCCTAGTCACCAAAAAAAAAAATAAAAAAAAATTCCTTGTTAAATATGACTAAATTATTTATAAATAATTAAATAAATCATTTATAAATAATTAAATAAATCATTATTTATTTAATTATCATTCAACCACTTTCTTAAAATGATAAATAAATCATTTGTTTATTTATTATTTACAAATAAAGGGATTTGACCCAAGTCAAATTCCTTTCCCCTCCAACAAATATAATAAAATATTCCATAAAAGGTGGATCTAGATTTGGTTAATATCATTTTAATCATGCACCAAGATCTAGAATGACCTAATAGTTCGTTATAAATAGAAGGGTTTTCCCTACCATTCATCACCTTTTGTTGCCTCTTAGATCACTCTGGATCTATACTCTTGGTCTGACTTTGAACCATTATCATTGTCATATTTTCTATTATTTTCTTTGTGAGCTCCCTTTGATTTCTATGTTTGTCTGGGTTTTCTACACCAACAAGAGAGAGAAATTCTAGATCTGAAGTGCTGAGGATTTCCAAGAACCCATCTCATTGAGGAGAATTGGAAACACCTTTCTTTTTTTCCTCCCAGGTGCCATTAATATAAAATTCTTCAAAAAATATTGTTCTTGTCTTGTCTATTGGATGCATGGAGAAAAACCTTATTTTTACTGCTTAATGTCTTTTTATGCATAGATATGGATTTTTACAGCATTTGTCTTGATCAAGTAACTACAGATCTGAAGATATTAGTAGCCATCTTTTGTTGTTAGGGTTGTTTGTTATGCACAGCTAAAAGGGTCTTTTTTCATACACTTACACTAAGGATCCATCCTAACAACTGGCGACTCCACACGGGTTTTCAATTATGACCGCTGTCATTTTTCATATTGCTGCATATCCAGGTGCTTCAAACCCTAGGGTTTCTCTTCATATTTTTGTTTTTTCCTATTTTTATGTTGTTTTTCACCCATAAAACCCTTACATATTAAAATTTGTAACTTCCATGTGCTTCTGGCCCTATTGCATAGGTAACAGACTTCAGCCGTAACTCAGACGACAAATTTTTCTGAAATCTGCCGCCAAAAGACCCAGAAGTGCAGGTCACACTTTTCGCCCCAAAACCTGCAACCTGGACTGTAGGACGCACTTTCCAGCCTCAAAACTGTGACCTGGACAGAAAATAGGTCAGAACCTGTGACCTGCACCTTTTTCTGCATTTTTTCTGAAAGTTTTCTGGGTTTTTCTAAAGCTTCTGTCAAGGTTGTCCAGCCTTTGTCTCCACCCGTTTAGACCTGTTCTTGTTCTGTTTTACTCAAATAAGTGGGAATCTAGCCCCCTATGGCTTCAGTACCCTCCACTTTATGTGGAAGAGTTTTAGCTGTTGCAGGTGTCTAAATTTTCAGAGTTCCAGCCATTTATTTTACAGATCTAATACCTCATCTTCAGATCCCTTTTAGATCAGCTATTTTTCTATCCAAATCACCTCATATAGTTTTGTTTGGGTTTGCCTTTAGGGTCACTTCCTTTTCCCTACTGCCTTTAGGTGTTTACCTCCTCTTACAACAACCTTGCCTCTATCTCTTTGCTATTTTATGTACCTCTTTTCAGCAGATTTATCCTTTAGATCCCTGTTCCTCCCGACCTTAGATCTATTGGCTTATTTTCAGTGTGTTTTGACTATATTTTTTCCCTTTGTTAGACTAGTTTTTGAGAGACCCACCTCCTTGGGTTAGATTGATGCATTGTTAATTGTTAATTTTTTGTTATTTCAGTAGTATATACTGTTCTCTGCAGGTTTATTTTAAGTTACGCAACACACTTTTTCTTTTGCTCTCAAAAATTCTGGGTTTAAAAATTAAAATTAACGCAGACCACACACTCACCCTAAGCGAAGAAGAGCCTGGTTAACACCGCCAGGCAAGGAATTTAAAACATTGTAAAATCAATTGACACTACACCTCTCTGCCCTTGCTTTGACATTGTAATCACTTGATTCTGCACCTTCCTGCCCTTGTTGGTCATTCTTCTTCACTCTGTGTTGTTTTTGTGTTGTCATAATTGCGCCCCCAAGGCATATATCCCAGAGACTTCTTGGCCTTCATCCTTAGTTTTCGGTTGGTCAGCCTAATCCTTCCCACCGTCATCGAGTTAGTCCTCGTCCGAGTCCACACTCCGACTCCTCTTCTGATTCAATGGGTTCTCCTTTTACTTCTAGTTCTCCCCCTGTCACCTTCACTATGTATGGTCTAAGGCCTAACGCTAGCGGTAATCCCGGCCCTACTGCCGAGAATGTTACTAGCAGAACTGCCACAAGAACTACCTCGGCTGTCCCCTTGGTCCCTTACATGGCAGGCCTCAGTCTCCCCGATTTCAATCAGTTGATCAATGACCCTATCCGCCACGATGTTGGTTGGCCTGCTATGCCAACCAAGCTCTCCTCCGACATTCCCAAGTTCGAAGGCCTTGCTGGAGAAGATCCCTCCAACCATATCCGATCTTTTTACATGTGTTGTTCATTCAATTCCATTACCGATGATTCCATCTATCTTCAGTTGTTCCAACGCACGCTTACAAGCGACGCTTCTAAGTGGTATTTTGATCAGACCTTCTCTTCCCATACCACCTTTGCGACCATTGCCCAAGCCTTCTTATCTTATTTCCAGCTCCCTCTCCGATACGACATTGGTACCGAACTCTTGACTTCTTTCCTTCAATCATCTGCGACCCACCTATCCGATCATGTTCAGGAATGGCGAAGAAGAAAGAGCCTATGTTGAGCTCCTACCTTCGAAGATCGGGTCTACATGGACTGGTTCCTTAGATCTCTCTTACTTGCCATCGGCAAAGATGTCGCATCGCATTTTCCTTAAACTAAAGAAGCCACCCTCCAAATAGCCTTGAAATATGACCTGATCTATGCTTAGTCTGGTTATGTTTATACCGTCCTTCCTAACCTCCCCAGACTTAGTGGTACTAACACCCCGGGGGCATCTCATTCTACCGATGATATGGTTGGAGCCCTTTCTCATCTATACGCTCAACCTCCTATGGGCTATGGTCTCACTCCGGGAGGGGCCAACACCTCTAGCACTTTTCCCCCTCCAGGTAGAATGTATCCAGGATACGGCATGCCTCATCCTTTTTCCCAACTTCCTGCTTACCTCAATTTTGCCCAAACTAACCATTATCCTTATCCACAGCCTGGTGCCCCAGCTCCTCCAGCATTTGCACCTCCGTCTCCCTTGCCTTCTCAACCCTAGCAACAACAACTACCACCTCCTCTGGTGCAAGTATTTGCACAACAGGGCACAACTAATCCTCCTTCTTCTCAAAGGAAGAGGAAAGGCAATCAAAACCAATCTTCCCCTGGTACTCGTGAACTCAATCCTCAAGGTATTGAATATAATGCTTCTAACCATCAACAAGGCACTCAGCCCAAGCCAGACAGGCCTCTTCTTACAAATAAGTCTTGTTCATGTTGCGATGTTTACGGTCATTACACTCACGATTGTCCCCTTTTACCACAAATGCGGCAGATGTGGGAGTCTCAAGCCACATTTCGAGGACAACATGCCTCCCCTACTGCTCCCCCCAATGTGGCCACTACTCAACCGGTTGTGTTTACCAATCCTTTCCCCCAGCAAGGATCCATGGCTACCCAACTACTTGACGGACAGGTGGCCACTAAACCTTCCCCTTCTGGTTCCTCCGATTACCAGATCCTCATGATAAACTCTGATTAACTTCTAACCATCGACCTTAACCTTCAAACTTGGTCCCATCAGTACCCTAATCCTCCCGCTCCATCTGTCCCCAAGTCCCCTTCTTTAGGTTCTACAGAGGCTTTTTCGACATCCAATGGTCCCTTGCATATCCCTCAGCCCAAATTTTAGGTTCATACCAAGATTCCTAAGGGATCATTACGCTGAAATGCTGCTTCTGGTCGCGTTGCTCATTCGTATAGCATAGTAGATGATTTGGCACAATCTCCTGTTGCCATTTCAACATTGGAACTCCTCCAGTCATGCCCTTCTCAAAATAAGGCTCTACTATCAGCCATGGGTGCTGTAGATCCTATTGATGACCAATTGATTGTTTTCAACACCCATCAATCAGAACATCCTCCTCTTCCTGCTTTCGTAGCTTTCCAAATCCCAGTCAAAATTCGGAACGCTAACGTTTCTTGGTGTATCATTGATGAGGGGGCATCCACCTGTGTGATGTCCACTTTAGTTTGGAAACATCTCAGATCTATTAAGTTGGCCCCTTCCATGATCACCCTTCGAGCGTGGGATGGCCACGCCTCCCAGCCCATTGGCCTATTCCGTAATTGTCCTATCACTCTTGCGGGCAAGAATATTTGCATTGATGTTGAAGTCATCGATGCCCCTCTTGATTATAAAATTATTTTGGGGTGTAGCTACACCTATGCCATGTCTGCTGTCCCATCCGCAGTACACCACAAGATGTTTTTCCCTAATAATGGAAATATAGTCACCATTGACCAGTTGACGTATCATGAGCCAAAATCTCAGACCTCCTCTAAGATGACCATCTCTTCTGTGACCAATAAGAAAAATGTTGATTCTTTAACCAGTGTCTCTCCTGGTGTCTACAAAGACTCCTCTTTTCTTGGAACCTTCCCTGGTCTTCCTCCTCCCCCTGTCTCTGATCCCAACTTATCGAATGTTTTCATGATGCAATCGTCTCGGGATGCCCTTAAGCGGCCCGCTTCGGCTAGTCAGCAACCTCAACCTCCACCTCGCCCACCGCAACCTGCTCCTAGCCCTTCGTCTCAACTAGCTAGACCTCCTCCTTCTCACCCTTCTCCTATAACTAGTATCCATGAGCCCCTTTACCCTCCTGGGTCGGTTCCACCAAGCCTCAACCATCTTGGAGACGTCCCTCCTGGTTATTACCCCACTCGTCAGATACCTTTCCTTGCTCCCTCTCCCGGAGTCTATTCGATTCCCATCATGACCACCCTTTCTCTCCCCAACCTAACCTTGGGTATTCCTGTCTGGTACCTTGACCCTCCATCCACTACCCACCTGGTCAACCCAAACCCTACCTTGCTTTGAGACTGGTTCAACCGGTTCCCCTAGCTTCTTCCATTGCCGTAGTGCCACTCGTACCTCAACATAACCCTTCTCTTGTTGTGAGCGCTCTGGGAAAGAAAGGCAAAGCTTGCAAGGGGGCATCCAAAGACGAGGCCACCCTGACTGACCCTGCCCCTCCTCCACCCACAAAGCCTTGCGCCTTGTGTGATGTCATCAATCATGCCACCCATACTTGTCCCGAATTGCCCCGTATTAAACCCATGGTTAAAGTCACGTTCCCTGAGTCTATGGTCTCTGAACCCTTTGTTCCTTCTTCATTCGCAACAATGAACACAAAGACTATTCGCACCAACAAACCCTATGCTCTGTGTGGTCTCCATGGCCATTATTCCCACCATTGTCCCCAACTGACGCATTACCGCACCTCTTTAGAGGTAGTTTGAGAGTATGAGGTTGAACAAAATCAATCTGCCTCTCCCATACTTGCGTAGTATGCTTCAGGTCAACTTGAAGAACTACCCGCTCCCATTGACATTCCCCCCTCTGGATGTCAAGATGATGGAGCCTGCTACCACCATCCTATACCTATCATCATATGTGAGAACCTAGGGGAACATTCCCTTTGAATCCTCCACTATTGTTTCGCTCAATCCCCCTTAAACGACCACCTTGGGCTTAACATCATTTGACCATCTATTTACTTGTTCTTCTGTCATCCCCTGTGATGATCCGTATGTGAGCCTTTCTTCCCATGCTGATGATTTAGGTAGCTTTGCAGCGTCATGTGGTTTCCCCTCCCCTCGTCATCCCCTCTTTTCCCGTCATGATGACCTCCTGGAAGGCTTCTCCACCCCTGACCTTATCTTTCCCACCCATAAACGGGATGACACCATCCGTGTCTATGTTGACCTGCACAGCATGAGCACCAGCTATACCTCCCGTAGCCCTCATACACCACCCTCTAGTCGATATATGAGTCATAGCCATCCTACCCAGACCACTCCCTCCCACAATTGTCATTTAATGTCTACTTTGCACTCACATTGCCCTCATTGTTCTTCTCCCTCCCATTTATTGTCTTGTGACACTATTCCACCAAACCTCCCATCCACACCTTATATCGGTTATACTGATGGTGCAATTCGCTATTCCCGGAATTTAGCCTCGGCAGGTTGGGCCATCTTTACCCCCTTGCATGCACTTGTTCTCTCCAATGGGGTCTGCATTGGTACTGCCACCAATAATCAGGCCGAATATGATGCAGTGCGTGGTCTCTTAGCTGATGCCCTCTCTCATCACATCCTCCATCTGCACATTCGTTTAGATTCCCTGCTTCTTGTCATACAACTTAATGGTGTTTATCGTGTGCATAATCCTATCCTTTTTAGACGACATTTACGAGTGAAACTTTTGATACGTGAATTTGAAATCATAACTTTTAGTCATGTCCCTCGAGAACAAAATCACTACGTAGATAGCATTGCAAACCATGTTCTAGATTGGCATTTATCACACGCGTTTCATACAAGACAATAACATTCAAAATCATAAAAAATGATGCATATCCATAATATGTGTCGTATAACATGTTTTTAGAGTCCATATACTCTGATACATATGACATGCCCATAACATGTTACAAAAAACTCAAAACTGGGGGGCACCACTCGCCCCTACATACACACTAGGGGCACCACTTGCCCCTACATACACACTAGGGGGCACCACCTGCCCCACACCTAATCACTATATAGAGGAACCCAAGCCAATGGCTCTGCTCCTGTAGCTTGTAGATTGCGCATCCCCTAACCAGCCATCTCCATGCACCACATGACACCTCGACATTCCGAAGGTAGACCAATACATGGCTCTATGTATTGGTCATCTAAGTCTTTCCAACCACGCTTTGAAACACTGGTCAACAACCTATCACATCTATGACGAATGTCCTCTAGGAGGGCGATCACATCCTCATTCTGTGTCGTTCTCGATCCACTAGGGCCTGCATCTCCTGATACTGCAAGCTGTCCCATATATCCAGCCGGTTTTACCAGAGCTATATCTACATACCATAAGTACACGAATCAACACCATATATACTATTCAAAAAATTTAACATGCACATAAAATATTAGTAACTTGTCACTTACCATCGGGCCCCCCATACTCAACCAGGCGGAAGTGGCAAGTCTGGATCCCCACAATAACTCATCCCACTATAGTGATAGTCATCTATGTACAACGACATCTGATCCCAATGGGCAAAGAACTCAGGTCGGAAGACCCGTCCGACCACCCCTCCTCCTCCTCTACATAGTAGTCGCCCCCACCGGTGCATCTTGGCCTCTCTCGGGCCCCCGTCTGGGAGCTGTATATGAGGTCACAAGGTCGGGATCTTCTCAAAAAAGTAGGAGCACAATAAGATCCCATATGCACAATCATGGTTCAGTTGCCGCTTGCAAAGAGATAGCTGTCGTTTCAATGACACCAACATCATCTGGGCCCACCCATAGTAGGTCCCACTCAACACTTTCTCCATAATCATCATCTGCACCCCAGTGATGTGATGGAGCGCTTGTTTTCCCAGGATCTGCAGCACCGCTGCGACCACTACATGGGTCTCTAATGTCTCTAGGTCCTCGATCGGTATCCGAGTCCCTTTGACTTGGAGGCTTGGTCGAAAATGTCGCTCTACAAACTCCATGATTTTATGCCCTCGCGGTAACACTCGCTGTGTATTGAGACCAGTCAGGAAATATAGATCCTGGACTGTCAACTCGATCCTGTGCCCCTGCACTATAAATAAATCATGATATGGATCCAAATAACTGACAATCCGGGCCAACAAGGGCTCTTCAGCTCTCATCAGAGGGTTCTCCACAAACTTCAAAACCCCAAACCTCGCCAATGCACGATGGACACCCTGATCCGCTTGGATTTCCGACCGTAATGTACCCAGGTTTCTCTCTCTCCAGTTGATCCGTATATTTGCCATATCTGCACATAAACATCATCTTTGTCAGTATACAAATAGAAAAAACTGTATCCAACCACAAAAACCCAAATCTCATCCCCAAAATAGCACTGAAACCCCCTCCATTTGACAGGTCGCACTTTTTGGCCAAATCCTGGGACAGTTCGCACTTTTCTGCTCAAAACCTACTTCCCAGGTCGCAGTTTTTGGCCCAAAAAGTGCGACCCGGTCATGAAGATGAAGGAGGGGCTGTTCCTAAGATTTAGGACCCTAATCTGAACTTTCAATCCATCAAAAAAAAAGAGTAAGGTTAGACCTCTTACCTGCAACTGATGGATCTTGATTCCAACGGTTAGTTTGTCCGCTACGATCGCCGCAAGATTTAGGGCCTTCTCTCCTCTTTACATTCACCACAGCTAAACAAGCAAATGAGTGAATTTGAGGGAAAATGCCTTATTAGAAGAGAAACCCTCAATTTTTCTTTTGTGTGCTGCAGCCAAACCGTAGCTTAGTTTGACAAACCATCTGCATCGTTGGAAAGCTCTCACCGAGCCCTCAAATGGGTATTTGTTAGTTTTTCGTGATTTGATACTTCACCAGGACACATTTTGTCCAAGAGGGGTCTCTTCACCTCTCCTCAAAATCAGATTTCCTCACTTACAACACTTGTACTTGGGGCACCAGTTTTCCTCCTTACTTGTCCTTGTTCGTGTTGATTTTCGTCGTGAGTTACCATCTTGTATTCATGTTTTTATGGTCCCCCATTGGACCTTTACTGTGTGGTAGCACCATCGAGTCGCCCTTGTTTAGAGAATCTGAGTTGAGTCATCATCGCAGTCATGGAGTCTGTCCCGAGTCCCTTTGTATCCTGCTATAGTCCTCCATCCTTCATTGCTTGGTCCCTCTCTCGTGTCGCACATTATGGCCTTCAATTCCAGTTCCCCCTATCCCTCATGATATTGTGTTAGTCACTACCAGGTCATCCATGCCCTTTATGCTTTAACAAGGGAAGTCGTCCATTTGCTACTAAGTACCCCCCATTTCATCATCATCATTGGTGTCAGTCTGTTAGTCACTCTATTATTTTTATCTCGTGCCTTATTTGAGGATCCCTTATTGCCTCACCTATGGCGAACCTCCTTCTGTCGACATCAGCTCATTCATTCCAGAAGACAAGTCTAGAGGGCGATGTACCTTGGTTCCAGCTTCCACTCTTGTTCGGTGCCCCGGATCAGGCATAGGGACTCCTTATTTCCCTTTGAATTGATTTTTTCTCAGATCCAACTCCTTTCAGAATGATTGAGATCCATATACTTGATGGTTCAGCGATGTAGCAGCTGATATCGATGATTCCCGGGTGTGTGCGAGATGTCCCAACCCTATTGAGGGGGTGGCCCTACAGATAGCCCCCCACATGCCCGGATGAATTCTTCATCGCTGCCTTTGATGCAGATCCATATATTTGATGATGTCAGCCTTAGCCGCTTGCAGTGCCTCTTTGATTTGCATGTATCAGTCAGATTTTGCGATCCCTCCCCTGTTTAAAGGAGCATTAGGGTTGTATTTGTATCTCATGTACTCAGATAATATTGTATAAGTCCTGGCTATTATCCCAGGCACAACATGTATGTGAGATTCATCATTATATCTTTTATCTGGCTCATGTTTATGCCAGCATGTAGTTTACAGTTCGGTCCCTTGTTTATTGGACACACTATTTTTTTGTACTTTGTCTCAGCGGGCATAGGTATGCCTCCCCTGCCGCCTTTAGCACAGGTACCCATTCATAAAAAGAGACTTGTCACACCTGTAAGTCTCATCTCCTCAGGGTCTAGTTCTTCAGCACATTAGTCTACCTTCCATTCCTCTCTCTGAATTCCCTTTTGATGTCTGGTGATTGAGTTCTTACTACGTAATTTGGTCATACGATTTTCTCCTAACACTCGCATGCTGGGGGGAAATCTGTTACACCATTTTTTGGTCATCTAACCTATTATCATTAGATGGACCCAAGTACACCATGTAAGACCAATTTTACCCTAAGTAAAATTGCTTTCACTATGTAAAATAACTTAATAAAATACATTTATTAGGTTGTTTATGGTCTAAACAGGAAACCCCAAGGGGAAATATTGAACAAATCTACATTTTTTGGTTTTCCTCATGGAATAATTAATTAAATAGTAATTTAATTATTATTCCTGGTCATATTTAACCCAAAACAAGGAAATTAATTAGATAAATCCTTATTTATCTTATTATTTTCTAGGAATAATTATTTAAATCTTATTTAAATAATATTCCTTGTTAAATATGACTAAATCATTTATAAATAATTAAATAAATAATTATTTATTTAATTATCATTCAACCACTTCCTTAAAATAATAAATAAATCATTTGTTTATTTATTATTTACAAATAAAGGGATTTGACCCAAGTCAAATACCTTTTCCCTCCAACAAATATAATAAAATATTCCATAAAAGGTGGATCTAGATTTGGTTAATATTATTTTAATCATGCACCAAGATCTAGAATGACCTAATATTTTGTTATAAATAGAAGGGTTTTTCCTACCATTCATCACCTTTTGTTGCCTCTTAGATCACTCTGGATCTATACTCTTGTTACGAATTTGAGCCATTATCATTGTCATATTTTCTATTATTTTCTTTGTGAGCTCCCTTTGAGTTCTATGTTTGTCTGGGTTTTCTACACCAACAAGAGAGAGAAATTCTAGATCTGAAGTGTTGAGGACTTCCAAGAACCCATCCCATTGAGTATAATTGGAAACACCTTTCTTGTTTTCCTCCTAGGTGCCATTAATATAAAATTCTTCAAAAAATATTGTTCTTGTCTTGTCTATTGGATGCATGGAGAAAAACCTTATTTTTACTGCTTAATGTCTTTTTATGCATAGATCTGGATTTTTGCAGCATTTTTCTTGATCAACTAACTGCAGATATGAAGATATTAGCAGCCATCTTTTGTTGTTATGGTTGTTTGTTATGCACAACTAAAAGGGTATTTTTCGTACACTTACACGAAGGATTCATCCTAACACCATAAATTTCATGGCAGCTAAGAAAAACACACAATTCAAACTTAAGAACCAGATAGGGCCATTCATATGCAATCACGGGGATGCAGAGAAAGAGGCAGCTAATTAGTTATTGGAATATAAATTTGAAGAAATTTTTCATTGGAATTATGATCCACAAGGGATATTGAGTAAGCTAAGGGTTAAATGCAAGTTAACACCCTTTATCCATGAAGCTAAACCAGAAATAGAAAATTTTTCCAATTATATTGAATGGATTGAAAAAACTTTAGTAGATGCAGTGAACAAAGGTAATACTAGTCATACCTCGGAGACTACAAATCAACCAGAGAAGTTCATTAAAAGAATAAGGGAAGAAAGAGCCTATGTGGCAGAAACTACAGTTGAAACCAAGTTCATGCTCATATATAACAAAAGGCCCAAATTAGATTCAGCAAGTAAAGGAAAAGTGACAATAGATGTGGAAGAAACATGGCCTTTAAATACCAATACAGTTTTGCGAGAGACAAATGTTGCTACTGTAATTATCAATGAGCCAAATACTAGAAATAAAAATGAAGGACAAATCAATAATTAAGATACACATTTAATGGAAAGACAACAAAGCATGGAAGCCTCTTCCTCACAGGAAGTTGAGGAAAATGATTTGGATATTAAAGAGAAATATAAGCAGATTAAATTGAAGAATGAAGAGATAAAGAATAATATTATTATCAATATCTCAAACAGACTCCAACTGTGCAAAATAGGCTCCTTTCCGCATTTTATTATTCTAATCAAAAGGTAATCATGTTAGTGTTGCAGCCCACAGTCAAATCTCCTAAGATAGTGGCAGATTACAAGAAAGTTGATTTGGAAGTTCAGACAGATAAGATACATGATCTTGATCAAATCAAGTTCCATATACAGACCTCTGAAATGTTATATTCTACTGTCACAGATAAACCCATGAGTTCTCAAAATATCCAAAACACCATCTCCAACATGCAAGATCAGATGAAGATGGATAAAGCCTCCTTGTATGCCAGAGATATAAGGATAAAGGCCTTAGAAGAACTAGTGTTGCAAGTAGAATATGACCCTGCTAATATAAAAGTAGCAGAATTATTGGTGGAAAAAAAAATGAAGACATAACAGCCTTGAGGAAACAACTCAAACTTCCTCAAAGTGAGCATCCTCAAACAAAAGAAGTCATATAGGAACAGAGTGAAAAATATGACACGACGAATTTAATTCTTCATTTGACAACCCAGGTTAAAGATATGGAAATACAAATGGACAAGCTTGTCCAAGAAAAGGAAATAGTGAAAGAACCAGAGATTCCTACAGTTATTCCAGTTATCACTACAGTAGTGCCTTCAACTTTAGGTGAAACGTTGTCTCCCAAAGAACCACTAGCTACTACAGTGCCAGTGACTTGTTCCACAACATCAGCTACTGAATTATCTACAACAATAGTACAACCTACAAATGAGGCGAGAAAGATAGTGAAAGCAATGGAAGAAATGTCTTTAAAGACAAATGAGATTAACAGGTTGAAAAAAATGGTAGAAAATATTGAGAAGTCAAATAAATTAGCTCAGATAAATACAAATACAAATGAACAAAATTCCATCAAACTAAATGAAGAGTTGAAGAAATTGCAAATGGAATTTACATTAAAAGAGAAAATATCACACATCAAAAATCACCTTTGGAATAATGTCATTGAAGCCATCCATGATGTGTGGCCTTCAATTCAGGTAATTTTTGAGCAAAGAGAGTTATTATTTAAAGCTCAAGAAGAAATTCAAAAGACTCAAACTGAACTGGCTGAAAAATCAGAGCAAGCTTTAAGGCTAATTACCTTCCTGAACAACAAAAACAGACAGGAATTGGAAGAACTCAAGATTACAAACATAACTAAAACTATCATAGAAATTAGGAAATTTACCACAAAGAAGAATCTGATGAGGCAACTACAAGAAAAATGTGAGAGTATGAATACTACCATAAGAAGGCTTATGGTTAAGTTTACAAATTTGACGAAAAAAGGACTGCCTAATATTATGGTCATTAATGATAAATTGATGCCTCAAAATGAATATGATAAGAAGATTAGAGAGTTTGCAAAAGAATAGGTAAATAAACCAACAGGTCAAGGCATCCCAACTGGAAAAGTGTTACTCAAGAGTTTTGAAGACTTATTCTACTTACAACATGAGATAAAACACTTGTTTGTCATCAAGCCAACCTTTCCTAGATATACTGAAGCTGATGAAAAGTTTAGGAAATTAAAGAAAATACAAATTCCTAAAGATGAGGATTGGCAAGCACTCACAGATTTACTATGAAGGATAAAAGACATGCAGATGAAAAGAGGACTAAATTGTTTTCTGAATTATAGTCAAAACAGATTTTACAGCAGTAAACAGTTTTTGATTAAGGGTTAAAGAGTATTAGTTTAGACAGTATCAGTGAATAAAGAGAATCAGATAAAGAGTATTAGACAAGCCAGATCAGATTCCAAAAATATCTAAGAACCACCAAGGAGGACACCTAGGCATCTTGCTGATTTGTTAAGCAGCTGTCTCTATTATTATTGTAAATATATTTTATTTTCCTACGATAATTCCTAGAATTCATCTAGGATATTTTGTATAACATTATGTATAAATACTTCATCTTTAGAAGTATTTTGGTGGAATAAAATTGTTGGGATTGTTATAGTCATTTCTTCTTGGACTTCAAAGCTTTTGTGTGTCGAATTTCAAGTTAGTAGGCTAGATCAAAACAATTGGCATCATACTTCAAGATTCCTGTGATGAGCTATTTGGAGTGAAGTATTTCCTCACTTTTCATTGTTATCTTTCTTTGTTACATGCATCCATATATGTTTGTTCTAAATCTGAATGAATAACTAGGAGCATTACTACAAGATTTGGTAAAAGCACCCTGTTTTTAACTAGTTATCATTTATATGTTTTCCTCTGATTTCCAGTGTAGGGAACCTTTAATTGCTCCCTCTCTCATTTGACCTCTTCCTACTACTTCCTTTTCTGGATCAAAGGATTCTTAAGTGCCCTTTATCCCAATCATACCCCCTCATAAAAACAACTTTCCAAGATCTTCAAGGGTTATCTATCTTGCCCTGAAAACATTTGACCTTTTGTCCTTGATCCTAGTCCTATTTTTTTGATTTTGACTCCTTAGCCCAATGAAAAAATAGATTTCCCACTATCCTTCCTTTCAAGTGATTTTTCCCACCAAATCTATCAAAACCAAAACCAAAGATGCACATTCATAACTAGCCTAATATTTACAAATTGAAACAAAGTTAAATTTTAAAGAGAGATCCCTCTCTGAAACCTAGGAAGGTTAGATCCTAGAGTTTGAATTTGGTTTGTGGTTAACTCTAGTATTATTTGAATAAAAGCCAAAATCTCAACTTTAGAATTACTAGAGTGATAACATTACTGGCGACCATATTGGGGAACTAACCAATCCTTAGTCATAAAACTAGTCTTAAAGAAAATCATTTTGTACATCCTTTTACTTTAAGATTGATTTTATAAGTTGTGGGTATTAAAAACAGTAATTCTGGCTTCTGGGAATGTTTATTATACCAGGTATAACCCAGATCCTAAACCTGCTGTTATAGTAGACAACCCAGACCGAATTGGTAAAAAGAAAAAACAATTACAAGATTTAGAAGCTGAAGTATCATTAAAAAGAGTCAATTCTTTACCACAAGAATTAGTAAGTTTGCAAGATATAGATTTTGATTTGAAATTTGAGCATTCTTTATTTAGAATTCAATATGAAAGTGATCTTTATACTACTGTTATAGACCTTGTTTTTATTTAATTATTGGAAACGAAACAGAAATATATTACAGTAGAATATAAATCAAAGAAAGTTGAATATCAGACTAAAATTGAAGAACTTAATACTATTATTCTCAAAGATACTGATGAAGCTATTGAATTAGCTCAATTATTAGCCTATACCGTTAAGCCTTCAGTTTCACAGTTAAATACCACTATAATACTAGTTGTAGATTCATCTCTATATGTTGCTACATCATATATAGCTTCCAATACCACCACATCTATAGATCCATTTATCCCTAAATTACCTTTACAGCCTAGAGTACTATTTCCACCACTCATTTCATCTAGTATTTCCATTAGCTCACCTTTTGATTTCTTAAACACATCATCCTTATTCCCTAGTAATTCCATATACATTCCAGTTTCATTTCCAAGCACTTCAACTACAAATTTTAGTTCATCAGCTATCATTTCTAGCACAACCCCAAGCACTTCTACTTTACCTCCTAGCAAAGCTAAACTTCAAGCTATGGCTGCTAGGTATGCTCCCCTAGTATTACCACAATAGCTTCATGACATGCCTCAAGACTATCAGAGTAAGATACCACATTTTTATGCCACTACCCATTATACAGCTCAACAACACATAAATAAAATGACTGATTTCTTTGAACTCCATGAGATTGATGATTCTGATGTTAAAATGAGGTTATTTGCACAAACATTGACAGGAGAAGTTAAGAAGTGGTTTAGAGGTCTTGTTGCTGGTAGTGTAAATAATTTAGCTGTATTTGATAGATTGTTTTTAAATAAATGGGAAAAGAAAAAGAATCCACTCCAGATATTTTCTGAATTTGATGCCATGAGAAGAGCTCCAAATGAGTCAGTCCAAGACTACTGCACTAGATATAACAGTGTTTACAATTCCATCCATGCAAATATTAAACCCACCCCTGATAATGTCTTACTCAAATTCCCTGATGGATTTGACATGGACATGGCTTATCAGTTGAGGGAAAGAAATATAAAAAACTTAGAAATAATGCAAACAGATTTTGTTAGTGTAGAAGTAAACATTTTAGCCAGAAAAGCTAGGCTAAGAAATGAGAGAAGAGTGACCATTAAAGAAGAAAGTTCCAATTCATACTAAAAAATAGACATGTTAGCTAAAAATTTAGACAGGATGATGGATAGATTAGACAACATAGAAATGAGACCTCAATGGTATAACCAACAACAAATCAGAAATCCCAATTTTAGAAAAAACACAAATTTAGCAAAAGTAAAAGAAACAACGTTAGACCAAACAATAAGGCCCCCATTCCAAGAGAACCATGTTGAAAGTTCTCAGAATAATGATGATGATGAGGATGCAATAAATCTAATGAAAATAGATAATAATAATACTATCTTTCTCACTCAGGAAGATCAGGAATTATTTGAACTTCAACAACTCAAATTAGATTCAAGTGAATCCTTTGATTATAAACAAGGTTATGATTATGATATAAATGAAACACACAGTCAATATAACCTTAGAAATAAGAAAAAAAATGAGTTTTATACCAAGAAAACTTCCCAAACTTAGAATAAGAAACAGTAGAAGCTCCCAAAACAAAGGTTCTGTAAATTCTCCCAAGGGAAAATAAGCAAAACTCTAGTTCTTCCCAAAACATTTCTAGTCCTAAAAATGCATCAAGCCCTAAAATTGTTGACATTACTGATGAAGTTTCTCAATATATAAAATATTCACAGAAATATACTGCTGCTAAAGCTTCTAATTCTGTTAAAACAACAAATTTAGATCCTAAAATACTCTCTGCTGACTCTAAATCAGTAGATCCAAAAACTGCTACTTCAAAAACATCTCCTGATAATTCTAAGTCTGAAAGAACATCTATTGCTTCACAAACAATCCCTGAAAAGAAATTTAGGAGCAGTAAAACACAAGAAACTCAAACACAGAATGTCAAACCTCTTGAAAATGAAAACATAACTGTAGAAAAACAAGACAAATGAACAAAAACTACAGTTACTAAAGAAGAATTTATTCAAATCAGTAAATCTCAACCTAAATTCAACATACAATCTGAAATTGCAAAACTAAAAATACCAATTCCTCTAATTGAATTGGTAAAACATGAATTGTATAAATCAACCATAACTGAAACATTAAACATGAATGATGGAGAAGATTCCATAATTCTAAATGATGATAAGCCAGAGTTGATTTTTGGCCCAGATGTGAATGGAAAACATGCAGATGGAGAAGTTCCTCCATTTTATATCAGCCTTACCATTCATGATCAAATTTTACATAATGGCATGCTAGATTCAGGAGCTTCCCATAATCTAATTCCCAAGGCCATAATGGAAACTCTCAATCTAGAAATCACAAGGCCCTACAAAGATTTGTTTTCATTTGATTCAGGTAAAGTTAAATGCCTAGGTTTAATCAAATATTTATGTGTAACACTAGTTCAATATCCTGGTAAGAGTATATTAATGAAAATTGTAGTAGCTGATATCCCACCTAAATATGGAATTTTACTTTCTCGCTCATAGGGAGAAAAGTTACAGGGATCTCTACAATTGGACATGTCTTATGCTACTATATCAATTTTTGGTCAGCCTAAAAATCTATATAGGGAAACATTGTTGAAGTACATGGTCAGTAGTGTAGAAAGATCTATAAATTACCCAATTAACTCTACACCAACTGATGTTGACTCCTTTATCTTATGTAACTCTGAAACTAATGAAATCCAAACTAAACTAATAGAGAAAAAGAAAACACCAAACAATGATAATATTTTTCATGAATCTCTATGGCATTTATACTTTCATGGTTCTGTAAATAAATTAGGAGCAGGAGCAAGAGTTTAGATAACCAACATGGAGACTAATCACTCATAAGGCCATGCATTTAGGCTCAATTTCAAATGTACCAATAATATGGCTGAGTATGAAGCCCTCATTCTAGGACTCCAAATCATTAGGAACTCAGGAGGCAAAAGAATATTAATCATGGGAGATTCAGAGTTGATCATAAAACAAGTAAATGGAGTATATTATGTTTACAATCATAGACTAATCATATACAAAGACATTGTGATAGATTTAACTGATGATTTATTGGAATGTAAATTTGCTGCTATACCTAGAAAACAAAATATACAGGCTCACTGTCTAGCAACCTTTTCTAGTACATGAAATTTACCATTCCAACCTAATCAAAGATATACTGCTGAAGTAAAACATAGGCCAATAATTCCAGACAACCTTAAGTATTGGCAAGTTTTTTCTCAGGATGAACAAATTTACAAGTTTATGAACAATGAAGGTGAATTTCAGAACTGTAAGATAGACATAGATTGTACTATAGATCAAGATTTAGATTGTGACATAGATTTTAATAACTTAGATGTAAATAGAATAAGGTTTGATAAACCAACTAGATTTAGTCAATCAAATATAGATAGCTTAGAGAAAGTAGAGATTGAAGAAAGTATTGATGATGAATCTGACATATTGAATCTTAAGGATAATAAAATGGAGCTAGTTAGATCTGATATAGAAGAATGCAATATTGGTACATAGTTAAAACCCAAAATAATCAAACTTTCCAGAACATTACCTCAACAAGAAAATGAAAAATATATTACTCTTTTAAAGGAATATCGAGATGTTTTTGCCTGGAGTTATGAGGGTCTCAAATCCTATGATAGCATCATAATCCAACGTTAAATTCCAATAAAAGAATACCAAAATCTATTTAAACAAAAGTTGAGAAGAATTAAGCTTGTTTTATTACCTTTGATAGAAAAAAAAGTAAAAATAATGTATGATGCACAGATAATTGCACCAATCAGATATTCTGATTGGATTTCCAACCTAGTTCCAACAAGAAAGAAAACAGGAGAGATTAGATTATGTGTCAACTTTAGGAATCTAAACAAAGTGTCCTTGAAATATAATTACCCTTTACCTAAAATGGATCATATATTACAAAGGGTAGTTGGCTCTTCTAGGATTTCACTTTTAGATGGTTTTTCAGGATACAACCAGATTTTAGTCCAAAAAGAAGATCAAGCCAACATAGCATTTACTACTCCTTGGAGTACTTTTATGCATGTACAAATTCCTTTTGGTCTAATGAATGTAGGGGCAACCTTTCAAAGAGAAATGGACATAGTTTTTGCAAAGGAAATACATGATTTCTTAGTAATTTACTTAGATGACATTACTGTGTTTTCCAAAACTGATAATGAACACTTAGATCATCTGAGACAAGTTTTTATTAAGTGTAGGAAATTTGGCATCTCTTTAAACCCTATGAAAAGTTTATTTGGATTAGAAGAAGGTAAGTTACTTGGACACATAATTTCTAAAGAAGGAATCAGAATAGATCCTACTAGGATAGAAGAAATTCTTAACATCAGTCCACCAAGAAACATCAAAGAGTTACAAGCCTTTCTAGGTAAGATTAAATTTTTAAGAAGATTTATATCCAATTTAGCTGAGATAATTAGAGAACTAAATAACATGCTTAAAAAAGGTTTAGTTCTTAAATGAACTATTGAGGCCAAAAAATCATTTGACTCCATTAAACAAGCCTTAACTAAAAGTCCAGTCCTACTAAGTCCTGACTTTAAGAAATGTTTCATAATTTTTTCATTTTCTTCAGAACACACCATTGCTACAGTTTTACTGTAGAAAAATGAACAAGGATTTGAACAACCCATATATTTCTTCAGTAAGACCCTTAGAGATTCCCCTTTGAAGTACAACATTATGGAGAAACAAGCCCTAGCTTTGGTTAAGGCCGTTAAAGGCTTCAGAGTTTATATTCTCTACTCTCATATCATTGCCTATGTCCCAAATTCTATAGTAAAAGACATTCTTACTCAGGATGGTCCTGATGGAAGAAGAGGTAAGTGGATTGCCACTATCTTAGAATATGACATAGAGATAAAACCCACAAAACTCATCAAATGTCAAATATTAGCCAGACTTATGGTTGAATCTAACTGTAATGCCCTAGACATAAATTTTATTTCTCAAGTAGATGATCAGGAAAAGATGGCAACTTCAACGATCAGTGAAGCCTTCTTAGACTCACCTTGGTATATAGATATAATATTTGTACTCCTAAACTTACAATCTCCTCCTGGATTGTCAAGAACCAAAGCCAGATTCTTAAAACTAAAGGCAATAAGGTTTTGCATTTTAGACAATGTACTTTTTGGGAGAGATCATAGTGGGATTTTATTAAATTGTTTATTAAATGAAGAAGCTAAAAAAATACTTGAATAATTTCATGCAGGCAACTATGGAGGACATCTATATTGGAAAGCTGCTGCAGATAAGATCCTGAGAGCTGGTTTTTACTGGCCTATTTTGTTTGTTGATGTCAAAAAGTATGTAACTTCATGTCATAAGTGCCAATTTTTTTAGGGTAAGAAGAAATTATTACCACTCCCCTTAAATCCTATTTCAACTGAAATGCCATTTCAAAAATGGGGTTTAGAATTTATTGGTGAAATTCACCCTCCTTCAAGCCAACATAAGTGGATTTTGACAACCACTGATTATTTTACCAAGTGGATTGAAGCCATACCCTCCAGACAAGCCACATACACT
Organism: Pinus albicaulis; assembly: GCA_034641835.2. Lineage (NCBI taxonomy): Eukaryota > Viridiplantae > Streptophyta > Pinopsida > Pinales > Pinaceae > Pinus > Pinus albicaulis. Next base: position 46,484 of record JAXQQM020061717.1, read on the forward strand.
GTCATTATTTCCTTTTTAGAAAACAACATTCTTTCAAGATTTGGATGTCCCCAAAATATAATTACTAACAATGCACCAACATTCAAATCCACGGAAATGATTGAATTTTTCCACAAATACCATATTACCTTAGGTCATTCTACTGCATATCACCCCCAAGTAATGGCCTAGTTGAATCCTCAAACAAGAACCTTGTAAACATCATAAAAAAGTTACTGGAAGACAATAAAAAGACTTGGAATAAGAAGTTAGTCAATTCCTTATGGGAAAATAGACTTACTACTAAAAAATCCATTGGTATTTCCCTTTACCAACTTGTTTATGGAATGGATGTTGTTGTTCCATCCTCCCTAGGTGTACCAGTGATGAAAATTATCCAAGAGTTACAAGTTGAAACAAATGGCATTCAAAGAAGGATCAATCAAACTATTCACTTGCAACAAACAAGGGAATAAGTTTATATCAAATCTCAAGTCATTCAGGATAAAAACAAGAAATTTTTTGATAAAAAGAGTAAAGAGGATGATTTATACCTTCGAGATAAAGTATTAAAGTGGGATTCTAGAAGAGAAGACAAAGGAAAACATCGAAAATTTGATTTTCTGTGGAAAGGAACTTATATGATTTATGGATATAGAGGTAATAATTCTTTCTTTTTTAAGAAAATGGATGGAACAGATCTGCAAGAAGGACTAGTAAATGGTAGAATGCTGAAGCACTACTACTCTCCCGAGTTAACAAATAGTTAGTTTTTATTCACTTTGATCATTGTACATATACATTGCAGAGTTTAGATTGGATTGGATGTTTCCCTAACAAAGTTGAAGCCCGGAGAGAAGGCCCTAATATTTGAGAGATAAATATCATAAGTATGAATAAATTGCAGATATTAGAAGACATTTACATGATCATCACAGTCAAATTCCAAAGGCTACTAGTCTTAAAATTCTTGATATTTCACCAGGAAATGTCATCCCTATGTGGAGCCACTGTTAGGGTCCTATAATAATAGGGTTCATAAAATTTTGAATTGACTTTGATAGTCTTGTAAATATGTACATACCTTTCTTTCTGCAAGTTGTTTTCCATATTTTGAAAAAAATGAAAAATAATAAAAAGCCAAAAAGAGGGTAAAAATTCCTAAAAGAAAAATCAAAGGACTTAGAAAAATATATACCCCAAAATAAAAAAGAGAAATAAGACCTGAAAGTGAGCAAGTCCAAATGCCACTACTTTTACTTTTACTGCAAGAATAATGATTATGTGCAAAGTGTCAATAAATGCCATAATCCATGATCAGTTAAACAACTTAATCTTAACTTTTTGTGCTTTCAATTTCATGTTTTAGATAGAAAATAAAGATTTGTCAAAATATTTAAACTTGACAAATCAGTAAATAGGTAGAGAATAATGAGGAACTCAATAGTTTAATCTAAGCCCTTAGATGAAATAAGGTAGATTTAGACAGTTTTATGCTTTGAAAGAAAAATGTTTTAAGGTTGCAAGCTTAAATGCACCTACAAAATGAAGAAAAAATGTTATAAATAAAGTTGGGTAGGTAGAAAGCAGTTGAAAAATAATGTAATAAAGCATCAATGGGAAAAATCACTAATTTCCCCTCCCCTACAAGTATTCAATGTTTTAAACTATCAGTCAAAAAAGGCTCAGAGCATTTCTCTGACTTTTGTTGGGACTGGACCAAAGGCTTGATGACTGGTTAGTTAAAAATATTGAATTCTTACATTAAACCCACATTTATCAACATTTACCCTTCATTCATACATTATAATCCCTTTTTCCTAAGTAAAAACACATTTTTTACTTAGTAAAATTGAAATCCTAAAATAATTAACTTCATTCCCTTCAAAATCATTCATAAACCCTCAAAATACATTTTATCCTAAGTTAAAAGTGTATCATAAGTTAAATTGTGAAATATAATATAATAAAGCAATGCTTTATTTTTGAAACTTTACTTAGAGTTAGAATGTATTTTATGACCATTACACTACCCTTTTTTCATATTAACACTTAACTTAGTGTATTAAAACCCTAACTATACCCTCCTGTATATATTAATTCCCTTATATTTAAATAAACCCACAAAACCCATTATTTTAATTTTAGACCAATGTTAAATATCCCCATGTGCGCAAAAATAAAAACCCTGCCCGATTTTTCTCGCTGATCTAAACATACCTTTATTTAAATACCCGACCCTATAGTTTGAAAACTATTCAAAGGTTGAAAACTATATAATATATAATACTGTGCTTGTATATGTATTATTGAAACATTTCACAAATGTTTTAAATAAAAACATTACTCCCCGCCCCTTTTCATAAATACAAGAAACTTTAAAACTTTATTAAAAACATATTTTTATAAAGTTTAAAGTCATTTAACCCACCAAATATTATACAAGGCTTAAGGTTTAAAAATCTTGTTCAAGCGCCTTTGTTATAATGTTTTATCCTGCTGCATATGAAAACATCCCGGTCCCACCTCCCATTCCAATGCAACTCCCAATCAGATCTGGACCGTTCGCTTTCAAAGCTCAGATCCTACGAAAGACTTCCAATATCGTATGGAAAATATACGCGATCATTAAAAAACCAAAGCTACGCGAAATGGGTTGTTTTTGAGTTTTATCTCTCCACCACGTGGAGGATTCCTATTGGATCGCATGGGTTAAGCCCAAATCTGCTTACCAGCAAAAGGCTACGCGATAACCACTGGTTTTCGATCCTTTGAAACCCGAAACCATTGCTCATGCCTGACGTGAAAATCATTCAATGCCTAAGTAATATTACCAAAATGCATATTTAACCTTGGAAATGCATTCATCCCTTTATCTTCTGTGCATTAACCTAAACCCACTGCATAGCCTCCTCAACAGTAAAAACACCCTTTTTAAGCCTTTTTCATCCATTTTCATGCCTAGAAGCCTGCATAATGTTCCCTGCAAATATTTGAAGACCGCCAAGGTGTTGTACATTGCTCCAGATAATCTATAGAAGCTGTATTCTATTGAAAACCTCAGAAACATCTTCCGAAGCCAAATACATGCATGTAAAAGGTATTTTTCCAAAATTCAAACCAGCAATTGATTTAAAAGACATTTTAAAAACAAAAGCATACTTAGGATTTAAAAATTGATTAAAATAAACTGCAAAAAAGCCCCAAAAATAGGCCAAACCCTGTCAAATTTTTCCCAAAAATCTTGTTTCTTTGCTACGCAAAATTTTTCAAGAAATTTGTGAGTTTTTCATACTTTGATGAACTATTCAAGCTTAAATCAAACCAGAAAACCTCTGCAGGTATCCTAAGCCTCTTTAACCCTTTTAAAAAGAGTTTTTATCCCAAATTTCCATTAAAATACTCAAGAAACCCTTGTTTCTTGTTTTAAACCGGTCAAAGGCCTATAAAACTCTTTCACTGAACTAATTGAGAAGAAAGCCCAAAGAAAAAAGCTATACTTTGTCAAAATTTTCCAATAAACCCTCTGCTAAAATAAATTGCTTCTAAAAACTATCTATACTTGTAGAAGTATATCAAAATTTCTAAGAAGCATAGCACAAGCAAGCCTCAAGGTTCCATAATACCTAAGCCTACACCTAACATGACTTCAAACACTGCTATTCTTGTCAATCCTTTGCAACCCCCAGTCATTGATATTGAGCATATCCCACTAGCTGATACTGATTACAAGACAACAGATACCATTGTTGAATTTAACCTACTAGATATCCATAACTGGTGCTATGAAAAGTCATTAGATAATGAATAAGAACTCCATATTTGGGAATCCCATTTGCCCAAATATGTTGTCCCATTAACTCACCCATGTCATGAGGTCATTAGATTGTGTCAGTAGTATTATGTTGCTGAGCAAAGAGCCATTGTAAATGCAAGTAAAGATGTGATTTTTACAATTACTGGAGAGTCAATTAACCATATGTTACAACTTCAGTCTAACCCCCAAGCAGTCCCTTTATCTATAGAGGCCCTCACCAAGTTATATATTGGACTAGATTTTCCCAAAAGGTTCATGATTTTTCAGACATTTATGCCTCTGCATGTAGAAATTCCTAAGATAAATCCCCCATATTCTACTGCTAAATTTCCTGAAGGTTCAAGACATTTTATTTCCATGCTTTCCTTCATCCTTGGATATTTTAGTGATGAGCACACATATGAGTCCATCTTGGGATTCTTATCCACTTTCTCCCCAGGTCAACCCCCATCAGTAATATTTGATTATGCTGGTTTCATTGCTGATAGTATTCATCATCAATTGACCAATTTGAAAATTTAGGGACTGTTCATATATACCTCCTATCTTTTCCATATGTTTTAATACTTCCAATTGGATAATTTTCCAATTACTCTCCAAAAACTTGACATAGAGGGAAATCCTCTATCTGTCATTTTTTGGACATCCTTGCTCAGGAAAGAATGTATAGATTTTAGTTATTTAGAATTTTTAGAGTTATTTTTACATCCATTGATCATAATGTTGACTAAGATAGATCAGCCAAGAATAAATGAATAAATAAAAAAGATATTGTAGTTATCAGAGTAGAGTAAATTGTGTGACTGGTATTTTATGAAAAATATACTGAAATCAGTGTCTTTGGGTCAAATTTGTTACCTTACAAGTTACCCAAACATCCTTCAATGAGGATATTTTCCTTGCAGTATATCAGGCAGATCCTAAACTCTGATTACATAAATTTCATGGCAGCGAAGAAGAAGACCTAATTCAAACTAAAGAATTAGATAGGACCATTCAGATGCAATCACAAAGATGCAGAAAAAGGGGAAGCTAATCAGTATTGGAATATAAATTTGAAGAGAGTTTCCCTTTGAACTATGATCCAGAAGGGATCTTGAGTAAGCTAAGGGTAAAATGCAAGCTAACACCCTTTATTCATGAAGCTAAACCAAAAATAGAAAATTTTTCCAATCAGATTGAATGGACTAAAAACACTTTAATAAATACAGTGAACAAAGGTAATACTTTGTTGGAAATGTTGTCATTGATGGCAAAAGAGATGGAAAAGGAGGAGCACTTGAAACAACAACAAGGCAAAGAGAGCATGAGACATGAAGCAGAGGTAGTTTTAGAAGGGTCATTTGATTGGAGATCTTGAGAGGCAGCAGAGGAGCATCAGGAGCAAGGAGCATCATCAGTCAAGGAGAAAAGGTATTTGATTTGAGATATATATAATGAGAAACTGGTTCTGAGTGTGGGAACATATTATAGAAGGAACATTCGAGGTTCTATGGCAAAAAGGAAACATATATTGACAGCTGGAATTGTCTATGAAAGTATGAATAGAGTGTTGAAAAGTTACCTCTTATGCACAGACCATTAGAGGCCATTAAAAGAGTTATGTTTGTGGAGAGTGTAAACTCTGTATCTGACTGTATCTAAGACTTTAACTGTGATTTTGTATATATTTAAAGGAAATTGATGATTGGTCAAAAATTTACCTCTTATGCACAGACCATACCAGTAGAGGTCATTAAAGGAGTTATGTAAAATGATTTGTAATTTGTAAGGAGTTTGAATAACATCCAAACTGGAATTCCTGAGCGTTGATGAATATATGAGATTGACTGATCCTTTTTCGAATTGGGTATTGAATAAGGCACTTTTAATGAACTTATAAACTCTGTTATGTATTATGATGCGTAAAGTTCTGGGACTCAAGACCCAGGTGGGGTCTTCGTTATTATGGCAAAATTGAATATGGGTTTCAAGAGTTTGAAGGTTCGAAGGCAGAACAAATTTAATGGTGCAAAGGGAATCTGGTGTGAATTCCTTGTGTTATATATTATGGAGGAAGTAGATTAATTCTTTCTATGTTTCAATGATGAAGCTCGATTTAGTATGTGATCCCTGTTACGAAGACTGCACATGGAAACGTAATGATTCGACCCGCTTAAATCGACATCAAACTGGTGTCAAGCTTCAATAAATAAAATGCTGGGTTAATTTATTGATGAAGAGCGCAAGCAATGTCACAGTATATGAGGGAGTAGGTATATTTAATTATGCATCAGATATACTATTTGAATGAGGTCACTGTAGTGTTGAATCGATACCGAGAGATCGGTCCACCACACTAACATACAGAAGTCATCATGAAGAATTATGATACAAAGAAGTCGATTTACAGTGATCGATTAGGGAAAGTGGAACTTTGAGAGAAGAAAAGG
>JAXQQM020089770.1:0-35287 GCA_034641835.2 Pinus albicaulis
CCAAGGAAGTTTCAGAATGTTTTTCATCAAATATTTTTACTAATCTCCTAGTGAACCTTTCATAAGTAGATATATTTGCATATTTTAATGAATAATATTCATAAAACCACCAGGCATAAGCCTTACCTTCAAGGTGCAACGCTGCCACTCTAATGTCTTCATCTTCTGAAACTTGGTGTTGCTACAAATAGGTGTCTAGCTTCTCCACCCAAGCCCTAGCTGAACATTTAGGTGACCCATCAAAAGTAGATAGAAAGAATCTACCCACATCATTCTGCTTGCACCTCATGCTTCTATCATGGTTTCTAGGTCTTCTATCCTCCTTGATCTTGCAAAACCCTTGGAATTTTAGATGATCTCTAAATCTGTGAGATTGGGATTCATACTCTTGAAGATAGACACCAAGAGTCTCCTCCTTAGATGTGTCTTCTTCTTCTTCTCCTCTTGCCAAGAGTGTATGCATGGTACCACGTTGTATATCTGATGTTGTAACTTAATGCTCACACCCATAACGTGAAAAGCTGGAGCTTCCTTCATGTACAAGCCCTCTTGGAGAATCTCTACATCGCTCCATTCTCATCTCTTTAATGTCTCTGCTAATGCACTACATAGTTTGAAGAAGAAGTTTTGAGAATTCCTTCCCTCCTAATAATGAAATTTTTCCTTCATATCTTCTACAGACCTTCTCCTTTCTATGGGAATCCTCTTTAGATGACATAATGGCTTAAATACATAGGCTGTGCCAAGATTATGCTCTCATAACCACTGTAATATTCCCAAATGGGGAAAGCAGCAATATAGCTCACAATAATGGAAAATAGAAGCGATATTAATAGATTAAGACATGATACAACCATGTATCCATTCCATTATGATTATAACATAAAAAATAGGTACATATAATTGAGGAAAATATCACTCAAGTTGGGGAAACAAACCTCCCATGAAAGTATACACCTAGATCTGAAATGTTGCTAATACAATAAAAGATGGAATATCAAAAATGCATTTTCTATAAGGGGATAGCTAGAGCTGAGAATGGAAATACATGTATATTCTATTTTAATGCTCCAATAGTGCAAGGAATATAGATCCAAGCCCAAAAAAAGATTTCCGGGACAACCAAGAAAAGGTTTCTAGAAATACACACTATACAGAATATAGAAGATTTGGCCCTACAGCTGAATAATCTTTGCAACTAAATCAATGATAGGAGGTGACTGATATAAAGTATGCAATGGATGATTCTCCTCCAATATATCTCCTAAATTAAGGGCTGATCCCCTCAAAGGAAACAAAACTCCTCCAACTAGGGCAATAAAACCCCTGGTGCAACTGTTCTCTAAAATAACGCAGATCGAGACTGATATTGCATTTTATGGGATAAAAATATGATGGCCTGATGCCAAATGCATTAACTAAGCTCCATGGCCTTCTTAACTAGCCTCCAAAGAGAAATTAAACTCCCTCTACTAAGATCTATCTCAGAAATCTCCCAAATCAACACCACAACTTCTTCCCTGCAACACAAACACAAATCCTCAACAGGAAACTGCACTATACATTAAGACTGAAGCCTTGGCCAAATTCCTGATAGTGGAATGTAGTGCAAAACTCCTCCAAGAGCTTCTCAATGGAAGAGGTGGGATTCCCGATCAGGAACACCTAGTGCTAAACAACACTTCCAATCTTAGCTAAACAGATGAAGAGAGCAACAAGTCTAAGCAAACCATAAAACAAATAATAATATAAAACATGCATCATATGGTTTCCATCCTCTGAGCTTTCTAACCCTAAGCCCCTCATTTATGACACTACTTCCATGTAAGGTGTCTCCATCTAAAATTGTGCTGTCTTTCCATAAATGTCCACTCCTTTATGAAAGCGTTGTTGATTTGGTCAAAGTTGACCCATTCCACATGTTTTAGCCACTGTTCACACCTTAGGGTCTTTTATTAAGCTGAAAATATGATCCACTTTCACATGAGAAGTGTTTTTATTCATAATAAAGAGATTTATGGGTCTCCCTACCCACTTATTTATCTATCTAAGTGACAAAACATAAGTTTAATATTCCAATAAATTTTGGAATGTTTCTTGTGCTCAAGCAACTGTAAGGATATTGAAAAACCTCCAATAGATATGTCTCCTCCCAAGTATGCAAATTAGCCTTTGGTAAATAAGCCAAATAAATATCATCATGAAGAAACAGAAGATATATGGAAAAATTTACATGTTGTCCACTGGTCTCCTTAAGGCATGAGAGATGGTAAAGGTTGGGTGCCTCAATCCCCATGAGAAACTCCATTCTCCATGCTATCATCCAAACAAAGTGATCCATCCTTAGTAGCTCATAGAAACAACCACAAATCCCCTGTTTATGCAATGTGTAGGGGCTGCATGGCTGAAAGTGAGAGATAAAATTGTTCAAATTACAATGTTTCTCTCTCTCCATTTATGATAAATTTGGAGTTGTTGATCTTGGACTGCAATTATATAGTCCTCATGAAGCCAAAAGATATTTGGAATCTCATGATCCCACTCCTTGGTTCTAGGAAGTTTTCTTGCCCAATCCTTCCTATGTATAGTGAATAGAGTTTCATCACCATATCAGCTCCAAAAGAAACATGGACTAATTTTCATATGACATGTTGGATGGTGACAATAGTCCCTCAAGTGATACCAACATTGTTCTTCTTCTTCTTGTCTCAAAACATGATGTGATGAGTGGCCATCCAACCACTTGCTTACTGCCATAAGCTTCTCAAAAGCTTGAAAATAATAGAGGAAATTAAGTGTCAGCTGAATATGAACCAATCAAAACATATCTTGCCCATAGTCCTCTATAAGGTGGTCATCCTCATCACTGAAAGTAGTCCTAGAAGGACCATGAAATCCAAAGAGAGTTTTTCTCTCTTGTGCAGCAATGTGCTACAAATCCATGGTAAAGGATGCACATACATTGTTAGTTGATAAATAAGCATCAAAACATAATATTTACCATATATTGTAGACAATTTGGTGAAGATATCCATAGATTAACCTTCCCATTTCTCCATCAAAAGGGAAAATTATTGTAACAACCTTGCAAGGGGGTTGCTTTCCTCCTCATACATAAAACAAGCTACATATCTCATGATATGTTGGTGCAAATATTCTTTGAGATCCTCCCAATAGAACCCCTCCATGATGGTGTGATAAGACTCAATGAAGTCTGCATGTCCTGAAGAGAGTACCTCATATGCTGCATGTAGAATCTCCTTCTTGAGCTTGGAGTCTCTAGTCAAGTAGATCTGATCATGGAAATAAATGACTCCATCAAACACTCTATACCTCCCATCTATCACTTCCCCATCAAGAACCTTACATGTGAAGATGTTCTTGGAATATTCCACCAATTGCTGGGACTCCCATAATGGATCTAGGCTTCCCAACAAAGACAATGTCGTAGAAATCTGAAATGAAGCACTTGTCTCATCATAACTTTCCTCTTTGACATGCTTGATGCCAAAGTCACATCTTGGAGTATTTTTACCCCACTTTTGTTTCCTCCCTTGCAGCTGATCTTGCTCAAGACAAGATTGAAGTACATGGAGGTCAACTTCTTTTTCGAAGGTTTTTCCCATCCAAAACTTCCATAGTTTTTCCATTGCATGCAAGAGTGTTAATAACCTCTTGTCATATTCAGAAATCTACTTCTTGTGTGGCAGCATCATTTTCTTCCCCAAGAAGATGGAGTAGCCCTTTGACCCCATTCTTGTGACATCACAGATTCATGAATCATCATGTTTCAGCGCAAATATTTGAGTGGGAGGTGGTAATGTCCATATCAAAAAATTGCTCATTCCTCCTTTGAACCTACCAAAGGTTCTCTGCGATGTGCTAGCTCCTCCCAAAGCTCCTTCCTCAGCCAAATGTATCAATGCTACACCATGTTGAGAGAACTCTTTGTTCACCTTCTAATCAGGGGGTCTCCCTAGTGGAATGCCTCCATGTAATTAAACATCAAGGCTTAGAGAAAGATGTACATGTGAGTGGACTAATTTTTCCCTATCCTCATTGCGCAAATAATCCTACCTTTTTTGTGAATCAACATTTTAAAATAGAGAGGGGTGTGTGCTCCTAATCATATGATGATGGTACTCCCCCCTATCTTCTTATTTCATCTTCAAGATCTCACAATCTATTAATTATGGCACATGTTTCTCATGGACTATGCCCTGATATCCACATGTGAAATTCTTTGGAACTCCTTGCAAGGGTACATGAATTCCTCTCTTTGGAGAAGTTGCTCCATCTTACTCTTCATGAGGTACTAGATCTGCTCCTGCTATGACAATTTTGTTACCTCTTATATTCTCTTCCCCTTCATCGTGAATGGAGGTTTCCTCATCATCATTAAGAGGCTCTTTGTTTAGATCCTCTTTTGAAAAAGAGATCTCCATGTCTTCCTTTTGAGAAGAGATCTCTTTTTGAAGTGGGGATCTTACTTCTAGCAATGTATTATTCAATTTTTTAACCCCCTCAATATTTTTCTGAAATGGAGTTGGGTTTATAGATCCTTCAAACTCATGCAAAGGTTTTGTTTGTTTAGGTTTGGCTAGCTCAACCAAGGAAGTTTCAGAATGTTTTTCATCAAATATTTTTACTAACCTACTGGTGAACCTTGCATAAGTAGATATATTTGGATCTTTTAATGAAGAAGATTCATAAAACCACCAGGAATAAGCCTTTCCTTCAAGTTGCAGTGCTACCACTCTAATGGCTTCATCTTTTGAAACTTTGTGTTGCTGCAAATAGGTGTCTAGCTCCTCCACCCAAGCCCTAGTTGAAAATTTAGGTGACCCATCAAAAGTAGATAGAAAGAATCTACCCACATCATGTTGCTTTCACCTCGTGCTTCTATCATGATTGCTAGGTCTTCTATCCTCCTTGATCTTGCAAAACCCTTGGAAGTTTAGATGATCTCTAAATCTCTGAGATTGGGATTCATACTCTTGATGATAGTCACCAAGATTCTCCTCCTTAGATGTGTCTTCTTCTTATTCTCCTCTTTCTAATTGTGTATTCATGGTAACATGTTGTATATACGATGGTGTAGATTAATGCTGACACCCATAATGTGAAAATATGTAGCTTCCTTCATGTACAAGCCCTCTTGGAGAATCTCTACATCGCTCCATTCTCATCTCTTTAATGTCTCTGCTAATGCATTGAATAGTTTGAATAAGAAGTTTTGAGAACTATTTCCCTCCTGATAATGAATTTTTTCCTTCATCTCTTCTGCAGACCTTCTCCTTTCTATGAGAAGCCTCCTTAGATGACATAATGGTTGAAGTACACAGGCTGAGCCAAGATTATGCTCTGACACAACTATAATATTCCCAAATGGGGAAAGCAGTAATGTAGCACAGAATAATGGAAAATAACAGAAATATTAATATATATAGACATGAGACAACAATGGATCCTTTCCATTATGATTATAACAGAAAAAATAGGTACAAAGCCTTGAGGAAAAGATCACGCAAGTTGGGAAAACAAGCCTCCCATGAAAGTATACACCTAGATCTGAAATGTTGTTAATACAATAAAAGTTGGAATATCAAAATTGTGTTGTCTATAAGGGGATAGCTACATATGAGAATTTAAATACATGTATATGCTATTTTAATGCTCCAATAGTTCAAGGAATATAGATCTAAGCCCCAAAACATATTTTCCAAGACAACCTAGAAAAGGTTTCCGGAAATACAGACTATACAAAATATAGCAGATTTGGCCCTAGGGATGAATAATCTTTGCAAATGAATCACTGATTAGGAGGTGGCTGATCTAAAGTATGAAATGGTTGATTCTCCTCCAATATATCTCCTAAATTAAGGGTTGATCTCCTCAAAAGAAACACAACTCCTCCAACTAGGGCAATAAACCCCCTGCTGCAACTTCTCTCTAAAATAACGCAGATCCAGACTGATACTGCATTTTAGGGGACAAAAATATGATGGCCTAATGCCAAATGTGTCAATTAAGCTCCGACACCTTCTTAAATATCCTCCAAAGAGATATGAAACTCCCTCCACTAAGATCTAGCTCAGAAATCTCCAAATTAACTCCACAACTTCTGCCCTGCAACACAAACACAAATCCTCACAGGAAACTATGTTGTAAATTAAGACTGAAGCCTTGGCCAAATGCCTGATAGTGGAATGTAGTGCAAAACTCCTCCAAGAGCTTCTCAATGGAATAGGTGGGATTCCTGGTCAAGAACAACTATTTCTAAACATCACTTGCAATATTAGCTAAGCAGTTGAAGAGAGAAAAGAGTCTAAGCAGAACATAAATCAAATAATAATCTAAAACATGCATCATATGGTTTCCATCCTCTGAGCTTTCTAACCCTAAGCCCCATTTATTTAAGACACTAATTCCATGCAAGGTGTCTCCATCTAAAATTGTGTTGTCTCTCCATAAATGTCCACTCCTTTATGGCAACGTTGTTCATTTGGTCAAGGTTTACCCAGTCCACATGTTTTAGCCATTGTTCACACCTTAGGGTGCTTTATTAAGCTAAAATATTATCTACTTTCACATGAAAAGTGGTTTTATTCATAATAAATATATTTATGGGTCTCCCTACCCACTTATTCATCTATCTAAGTGACAAAATGTAACTTTAATATTCCAATAAATTTTGGAATATTACAGTCCTCCCCTCCAAAATTTTGCTTGTCCTCAAGTAACTGTAAGGATACTGTAAAACCTCCAATGGATATGTCTCCTCCCAAGTATGCAAACTAGCCTTTGGTAAATAAACCAAATAGCTCCCATCATGAAGAAGCGGAAGATATATGGAAAAAGTTACATGCTATCTATTTGTATCCCTAAGGCATGAGAGATGGTAAAGGTTGGGTGCCTCAATCCCCATGAGAAAGTCCATTCTCCATGCTATCATCCAAACAAAGTGAGCCATCCTTGGTAGCTCATAGAAATTGTTAACACTCGGACTGAACCTTAAGGCTGAGAAGAGGGAATCCCAAGGTAACTAGAGACCAAGCTTTTGATCTGGAATCTAGCCTTACCAGACCAGAGAGGGCTCTCTATGTGCCAATGAAGGGTGGCTGCAATAAGGTTATCTTAGGCTAGCTATGAAATACGAGGATTTGATTTCAAAGTTTTGGTCGAGACAACAAGAGATAAACAATTATTGGCCTATGGAGTCGAGGCTGCTTTCTACCTGCAAACTTGGGGCAAAGTAGGCACAATGTTCAGCCAGATAAATGAAGTAAATGAGAGAAGAAAAGAGGAGAAAGACCGCTGCCTTGCAAGCATCTATCTGTGGATGAATCTCCAGTGGCAGCTTTAGCAGAAAAGAAAGCACAAGATTACTAAACAGAGCAACTAACAAAGGATGGATTCTGTAAATATAACCACTACATTTAACAACATAATCATTATGAAAAGGAGCATCATGCCTGGATGGATTCCTAACATTTCCCTTAGAGAATTATGTAATAAAAATTAGTAGAAAAAACACAATATGAAAATGATATTACAAGGAAAACATGGCGAACATGAAACACCATGATGGATCTCAAATTTAAATGGCAGAAACTACTCCATTAAAATAATATTCAGGAAAAAATTGCACAGTCCAAAGCAACAATCTCTCTGCTGAAAATAGAACCCTTACATTCTCAAAAATATTCCTATATATATCCTATTACAAATTTATTTTGAGTCCTCTACATAGGAATCAAAATAAAATATATTTGTGATGACAAATAAAAAATAAAATAAATTACAACTAAAGAATTTAATTAAATCATCTGAAATAGAATAGGTTTGTTGCAATATGTCGAACTGTTGAAGTTTGCTGGAGTTTTTTCATGAAATATAGGATTCCTTTGCTGAATCTGAGCCTAGAATCCTATAGCTGCTGATTTTGGGCCTAAAAACTCTACCTCTTGAATGCCACTTTGCACTTTCATGCACTAAAATTTGGAGTTGGTTGACCAACATGTTGTAACATCAGCTCTCAAACTAAATACAACTTTATCTATGGACATGCATGTAAAACAATAAAATTGCGTTTGCGCCCTCCATCCATCGAATGATAATGTTGGAATTCGAATGTCTTCTAAGCTGAACCGTAGTCTTACCCCAATTTTTCTTCTAATCTGCAATTTCCATGCAACCTTTTCTTTCAGGCAGACTGCCCTCAGATTTGGTCCATAGTCAAGTATCCTATCCTTTTTTTTCTTATGTCATCTCCTTATATCTTGAATTCCATATATTAATACATCCAGAACACAATTAACTCCATACAACCATATATGGAAGATTGTGTTCTCAAAGAAAGAATGTCCAAGGACCATAATAATTATTATCAGCACATTTTCCAATCTTATACCAAAGTTACCATCTTCCTAATAGCCTGGCTCATCCGTTACTGTCATTGTAGCTTCAAGACTGACATTATGAGCATTGAGGCCCAAATCTGATCAAATGAGAACCTTCATGGACATTGAGGTAGGATCCAATTCCATGACCAGTCCCATAGCGATAATCAAGGCCATATCTCCACAAAGGCACTCTGGAAAGTATATCAAAGGCATGTCCTATCGTGCCATTGGGGAAATATGCAGTGTCGAGTGCTATGTGACCCTTTAGAATTGCAGTGTAGCATGTTTTATCATGTGCTGAGATGTAATATTCCCAACATTATCATTCCCAACATTAGTTGCACATACAGGGCATTGCGCAATTGTAGTTTCATAGCAATGTTCCTCTTTGTAGCATAAAATCTTCACAAATCTTGAGATCACAATAATTTGTACCTTGAAGAAGCTGCAATACTCATGAAAAATCTATCCAAAGAGGAGAGATGGCAATAATAGCAAATTCCTTCACTTCTTTTTTCAAATTGAGGCTTTCTGGCACATCCATAACATTAAGCTTTCCCAATACTCTTCAACCCCCATAAATCAACAATATTTGAAACTAATGTTTCCACACATTATAGCTCACATGATTGACCATAGTTCACTGGATTTACAAATATAAACCATGAAAAAGTTAATAAGTTTTCACAATGTAAAATTATAAGGAAACATGCATCAGGCGTAACCAAGAGTCAATCATTCATTTGGTCATATCTTCTGATCCAGAAGCCGGTTTTGGGAGTGCGATACACCGTTGGAAACATCTTTCAGAGTTGCTTTTGATGAACATGTTTAGGATATGATTTTCACTGAATATCATGTGAAAAAAATATATGAAAACTATACATAGTAAGATTCCAATTTAATCGTTGGTGACAGGCTGCGAAGACTGGAATTAACAGAAACAGTCACAAATACCCTGCTTATACAATGTGTAGGGGTTACATGTATGAAAGTGAGAGATAAAATTGTTCAAATTATGCTGTCTCTCTCTCCATTTATGATAAATTTGGAGTTGTTGATCTTGGGCTGCAATAATATAGTCCTCATGAAGCCAAAAGATACTTGGAATCTCATGATCCCACTCCTTGGTTCTAGGAAGTTTTCTTGCCCAATACTTCCTACATATAGTGAATAGAGTGTCATCACCATATGAGATCCAAAAAAAAAATGGAATAAGTGTCATATGACATATTGGATGGTGAAAATAGTCCCTCAAGTGAGACCAGCGTTGTTCTTCTTCTTGCTGTCTCAAAACATGATGTGATGAGTGGCCATCCAACCACTTGATAGCTGCCATAAGCTTCTCAGAAGCTTGAAAATAATAGAGGACATTAAGTGTTTGCTGAATATAAATGACTCAAAACATGTCTTGCCCAAAGTCCTCTATAAGGTGGTCATCCTCATCATTGAAAGTAGTCCCAGAAGGACCACGAAATCCAAAGAGAGGTTTGCTCTCTTTTGGAGCAATGTGCAACAAATTCATGGTAAAGGAATGCACATACATTGTTAGTTGATAAATAAGAATCAAAATACAATATTTACCATATATTGTAGACAAGTTGATGAAGAGGTCCATAGATGAACCTTTCCATTTCTCCATCAAAAGGGATAATGATTGTAACAACCTTGAAAGGGATTTTCTTTCCTCCTCATACATCAAAGAAGTTACATATCTCCTGATATGTTGGTGCACATATTCTTTGAGATCCTCCCAATAGAACCCCTCCACGATGGTGTGATAAGACTCAATGAATTTTCCATGTCGTGAAGAGAGTACCTCATATGGTGTGTGTAGAATCTCCTTCTTGAGCTTGGAGTCTCCAGTCAAGTAGATCTGAACATGGAAAAAAATGACTCCATCAATCACTCTATACGTCCCATATATCACTTGCCCATCAATAACCTTACATGTGAAGAGGTTATTAGAATATTCCAACAATAGTTAGGACTCCCAATATGGATCTAGGCTTCCCAACAAAGATAGTAATGTAGAAATCTGAAATGAAGCACTTGTCTCATCATAACTCTCCTCTTTGACATGCTTGATGCCAAAGTCACATGTTGGAGTATTCTTACCACAATTTTTCTACCTCTCTTGCAGCTGATATTGCTCAAAACAAGACTGAATTACATGGAGGTCAACCTCTTTTTGGAAGTTTTTTCCCATCCAAAACTTCCATAGTTTTTCCAATGCATGCAAGTGTTAATAACCTCTTGTCATATTCAGAAATTTGCATCATGTGTGGAAGCATCATTTTCTACCCTAAGAATATGGAGTAGCCCTTTGACCCCATGCTTGTGACATCACAGATTCCTGAATCATCATCTTTCAGCGTAAATAGCTGAGTGGGATGTGGTAATTTCCATATCAGAAAATTTCTCATCCCTCCTTTAAACCTACCAAAGGTTCTCTATGTTGTGCTAGCTCCTCCCAAAGCTCCTTCCTTAGCCAAATATATCAATGTTGCACCATGTTGAGAGAATTCTTTGTTCACCTTCCAATCAGGGGGTCTCCCTGGTGGAATTATTCCATGTAATGAAACATCAAGGCTTAGATTAGGTTGTACATGTGAGTGGATTTATTTTTCCCTGTCCTCACTGAACAAATAATCCTACCCTTTTTGTGCATCAACCTTTTAAAATAGAGAGGGGTGTGTACTCCTAATCATATGATGATGGTCCTCCCCCTATCTTCTTCTTTCATCTTCAAGATCTCACAATCTATGAATGATGGCACATGCTTCTCATGGATTGTGCCCTGATCTCCACATGTGAGATTCTTTGGAACTCCTTGCAAGGGTACATGAATTCCTCTCTTTGGAGTAGTGGCTCCATATTCCTCTTCATGAGGTACTAAATCTGATCTTTTTGTGACAATGTTGTTACCTCTTATCTTCTCTTCCCCTTCATCATGAATGGAGGTAATCTCATCATCATTAAGAGACTCTTTGTTTAGATCCTCTTTTGAAAAAGAGATCTCCATGGATTCCTTTTGAGAAGAGAGCTATTTCTGAAGTGGGGATCTTGCTTCTAGGAAGGTATTATGCAAGTTTTTAACCCCCTCAATAGTTTTCTGAAATGGAGTTGGGTTTATAGATCCTTCCAACTCATGTAGAGGTTTTGTTCGTTTAGGCTTAGCTAGCTCAACTAAGGAAGTTTCATAATGTTTTTCATCAAATATTTTTACTACCCTCCTAGTGAACCTTGCATAAGTAGATATATTTTCATATTTTAATGAAGAATATTCATAAAACCACCAGGCATAAGCCTTACATTCAAGGTGCAGTGCTGCCACTCTAATGGCTTCATCTTCTGAAACTTGGTGTTGCTGCAACTAGGTGTCTAGCTCCTCCATCCAAGCCCTAGCTGGACATTTAAGTGAGCTATCAAAAGTAGATAGAAAGAATATACCCACATCATGCTGCTTGCACCTCATTCTTCTATCATGGTTGTTAGGTCTTCTATCCTCCTTGAACTTGCAAAACCCTTGGAAGTTTAGATGATCTCTAAATCTCTAAGATTTGGATACATACTCTTGAAGAAAGTCACCAAGAGTCTCCTCCTTAGATGTGTCTTCTTCTTCTCCTCCACTTGCCAAGATTGTATGAATGGTACCACATTGTAGATCTGATGGTGTAGTGTAATGCTCACACCCATAATGTGAAAAAATGGAGCTTCCTTTATGTACAAGCCCTCTTGGAGAATATCTACATTGCTTCATTCTCATCTCTTTAATGTCTCTGCTAATGCACTGCATAGTTTGAAGAAGAATTTTTGAGAAATCCTTCCCTCCTGATAATGAAGTTTTGCCTTCATCTCTTCTGCATACCTTCTCCTTTCTATGAGAAGCCTCCTTAGATGACATAATGGCTGAAGTACACAAGCTGAGCCAAGATTATGCTCTGATACCACTGTAATATTCCCAAATG
This sequence comes from Pinus albicaulis, assembly GCA_034641835.2. NCBI lineage: Eukaryota > Viridiplantae > Streptophyta > Pinopsida > Pinales > Pinaceae > Pinus > Pinus albicaulis. Next base: position 12,377 of record JAXQQM020089770.1, read on the forward strand.
GGGAAAGCAACAAGATAGCACACAATAATGGAAAATAGCATCATTATTAATAGATTAAGACATGAGACAACTGTGGATCCATTCCATTATGATTATAACAGAAAAAATAGGTACAAAGAATTGAGGAAAAGGTCACTCAATTTGGGCAAACAAGCCTCCCATGAAAGTATACACCTAGATCTGAAATGCTACTAATACAATAAAAGCTGCAATATCAAAACTGTGATGTCTATAAGGGGATAGCTACACTTGAGAATGGAAATACATGTATATGCTATTTTAATGCTCCAATAGTGCAAGGAATATAGATCCAAGCCCCAAAATAGATTTCCAGGACAACCCAGAAAAGGTTTCTATAAATACACACTATAAAAAATATAGTAGATTTGGCCCTAGGGCTGAATAATATCTGCAACTGAATCACTTATAGGAGGTGGATGATCTGAAGTATGAAATGTCTAATTATCCTCCAGTAGATCTCCTAAATGAAGGTTTGATCCCCTCAAAGGAAACACAACTCATCCAACTAGGGAAATAAACCCCCTGTTGCAGCAACTCTCTAAAATAACGCAGATCCAGATTGTGTAATATTCCAAATTAGGAACATCTCATGAATCATGCAGTAAAAATGCATTTCCAGCAACATATGAAATAAAATAGTGAAATGGACTCTTGGATCCCATATATTATTCAATATTCAATCTAAATCCAAGAATAGAGTTGAAACAAATCAAACTAGGTGGGTTAAACAGATCTCCCACACCTAGGATGCCCAAAAATGTGTTAAAACCCCAAACTGCAAAATACCGGAGTTGCTGCATAAAAGGACTGCATAGTCTAAAATAGGGTTTACACATAAAAATAATAGAAACAAATATATCTACAACTATATTATACAATATTCTCAAGAAATGAGATCTAGTCTCCTTTATACAAAATACAAGATAACCCGGCAAGGGTTTCTTGTCAAACACTATGCATACAAAATGTGATATTCAGTAATTTATTGAATAACCACTGCAAAACTGAAGTACATGAGTGTATAAGGCTGAAATATGTCTTATTTTCTGTATATCCCTCAAGGGCTTCCTCCCATGAAAGGATGAACCTCTCAATCACAAAGAAACACTGCAACGGAGCCACCAAACCATGCACTAAACACTGCCTCCAAAATAACGCATTCCCTAGATGGAACAACGCTGGGAATGTATGGAAAATGTGTGTTTTGATACCAAAGATCTGAAATCAGCTCTGGAGATCTCCAAACAGGTCCCTCAAGTGAAGGAAATCTTCCTCTAATGAGAAATTAGCTCAGGAACCAGGATTCCAATCCCTTCCACTGCTGCACCCAGCAACACTACACAATCTCTAGCAAAACTACGTTGATGAATTTGGCTGAATCTTGGCCTAAAATACTAATGTGGAATGATGAATTAAAACTCTCCTAATCAGGCTCCTCAAACGAAAGAGGTGGGATTCCCGCTCGGGAACACCCGGTGCTAAACAACACTGCAACCCTCCTAAGCAGCAATGGGAGAAAAATTCTAAGCAGACATGAAAAATAATCTAAGACATGATGAATAATGCTGCAATACTCTTCATTATATATAATATGAGCTTTATTTCCCTTGTCCCCACTCAATTAGGTCATCTCTATCCAAAGATACATCTCCCTCCAAAATTGCGTTATTCCTCCTTGGATTCCTCCTCCTCTAAAACTGCGTTGTTGACTTAGTCAAAGCAGCTTGATTTTATCCCTGCTCACACATGGAGGTGTTTTATTAAGCTAGAAAGAGTGTCTCATTTCACACTTGGAGTGTTTTTATCCTCCTTAGGATACTTATGGGCTTTTCTACCCATTTATTCACCGACTAGAGCTGCTGCTAGCTCTAATGTTCCATTTAGCTTTGAGGCTAAAATTTTGGAACATTACAGTCCTCCCATCCAAAATATTTTCTTTTCCTCAAGAAAATGCATAGGGAGAGAAAAATTTCTCCCCTCTTCCTCATGTGGCCTCCCATCAATAGCCTTCATCACTGCATCAAGATAATATGCAATAAAACTGTCATCCAATGTTTCCTCCCAAGTGTGCAAAACCAAATGGTCTACATCAATCAAAGGTGGAAAGTGTGAATGGAGACTTTCTTGATATCTCATGGCCTCCACAACGTAGGAGTGATGAAAAAAATGGTGAATGAGTGCCTCCCTCACCCATGTTATCATCCAAATGAAGTGAGTCACCCTCCAACATGGTAACTCATGAAAAGTCTCCTCCACCCTGTGCTCCTGAAATGTAGGTGGGTTGAATAAATGAACATGATAGGAAAGAGAGCCTATTACACACTGTCCTCCTCTCCACTAATGATAAGTGTAGAGGGTATGTTGATCTCGGGCTGCAACATGATTTCCCTCCAATGGCAAGAAGAATATTGAGTCTCCAAAGACCCTTCCTCCGAAGTCATGAGTCATGCCAACCCAAACCATTCCATACAAGATGAATGGCATATCATCACCACATGGAATCCAAATCAGAAAATGGCTAAAGGTTATGTGCAAGTTTGGATGATATATATGGTCTCTTTGGTGGATGCAGCACAGCCCTTTCAACTGCTAATTTAGAGCATCAAGTGGCAAGTTGTTCTTCAAAGAATATGCAGCCATGCATGTTATCTCACCTACTATAAGGTAGTAAGCTGCAATATATACTAGTTGTGTGAAATGAAAGCAATACAACACTTGCCCAAATTCATCTAGAGATGGGTTAACAACATTACAAGATTTTGCCCTAAAGTGACCATGAAACCCATAAATAATCTTGCTCTCTTGCAGAGAAATGCACTGTTTAAATATGGTGGGAAAATACAAATACTCAATAGAGAAATCACTAAGTACATAAATGTATTTCTTACCATGCATCATATGTGAGCTGAAAGTGGGGTCCATGTATAAGTTTCCCCATGAGGATCCCCTCATAAAAATCTGTAAGAAGAAGGGATACATATACTTCGTGGAACATGTTAGAGTCGGTCTAGACAGCCCTCCGTCAGAGATCATTTCGCTTTTTGCATATCATTTTTAGGTGTCTCGCTCACTTCACTTCATTGCATTTCAATAGGGGCATGCCATTGAATGACAAGAGGGTTTGGTCGTCTTGTATTCCCTCATGCTTGTACCTGCTGGGCTAATTAAAACTCCTCAAAATTCATCGAAGTTCAGGTCACGTTATTCATGGTCATAAATGATTATTTTCGTCAACAAGAGTCTGTTTAGTTTTAGAGTCTAGGGTTCAGTCTTTTGATATGTTCAATAAATGCCCGCAGGCCATGAGGATGATTCTAAAAAAAGTTCTCAGTTTAAATTTTTATCATCAAACACTGCTGAGGACATTTCTTGTTCAAAACTCTGTTTTGAACTAGAAATTGTCAAGTTCATTTTTTGTAACAATTATGTATTTTTTCCACCATAAAAAATTGCAATGCAGCCTCTGGTCTTTGCCGAAGTCCAAACACCAAACATCCCTGCAAAAACAACCAAGTTTCATCAGTCAAAACTCAGAAAAATAGTGAAAAGCCAAAAGACAGAGTTTCATTAAATGATAAAGTGCCAAAATTGCAAAACATTACAAAGTGGGTTGTGGAGGAAATAAAAATCAAATCCAACTCTTGTGTGATTTTTTCAAAGCTATATAAACCATTTGCAACAAGTTATTTTCACAAGTTTTCCAAGCAAAGATCGAATTGGAGTGTTGAAGGGTGAAAATCTTGTTTGAAACCGAGGAGGTGAACTGACAGTGCGCGCGACGCATACAAGGGGCGCGCAGCGCATAGGGAGCGTGCGGCGCACTGGGCATCAATTGCCTTTGTATTTTTACACACGTGCGACGCATACAGAGTGTGCGCCGCATTGGGCATCCGCGCGGCGCATAGAGCCCTAAGGCCAGAAAACTACACTCCCTCACCCAAATTCGTGCCAAATCGCCTCATTCACCTTCAAGTAAGTTATCCAAGCTTGCTCATTGATTCATGGATATGCTATGGTGTTTCAAATGTGGAGAAAACAAGTGTTTTTTATGGTGAAATGTAAACCCTATATTAATTTCAAAAATCGCTCCATAGGGTTTTGAAATAAGTGCTGGTGATATTGTTGGGGTTTCAAATCTTATCTTATTGACATATATGCTCATGCCATCTACTGTCATTCGTGTCACTTCTTATTATTTATCATAGCCTCAGGGTCTCTTTCCTATTCCTTCATTGTTGTCATTGTTATTACCATATCATTGTCTCACTATTTATCATTTCTGTTATAGCACATTCCTATTCACTATCCCACATCCTCCATTGACAAAGCCTAATTTTCAAACATTGCAAGGACTATTTCTTTGTCCTTGATTTCTTTTGACTCATTTATAGGTTGCCATTTCATTTTCACTTTTTTTCCTAATAATTATTCCCCCCATCACTACACTCATTCCTATTCACTTGTCAAATCCCCATGCAGTCAAGTAGTGGCTGTTTTCCCATTCAAAATCACTTGACAGTACTTTTATCATTTTGGTTTTCCTATAGCATCTTGATACATATGTGACACACTTGGGATTAGGGCATACACTGAATTCTTGTTTTCATCATTACCATATCAGCATATATTTTTCAAACATCTTGATTTCAACGCCATGTCAAAGACGGATTCAGTTTATGAGCAGGGGTATGATAGTGATTCCACAGCAGAGGTTAATGTGCCAAGGAGGTCTCACAAAAGTGGCAAAAGTGGTAGGCATGTCAGGGAGGAACCTACTTCTTTGGTTCAATTGCAGGCTTGCCCGCTTGCAATGGATTGTTTTCAACATCAGTCATGTTTCCAATACTGTGAGATGATTTCCCAAACTCAGCATCATCATGAGTTATCTCGTCTATTTGTTATACATTTGCACGATGGCCGTGTGAATCTTGCCGGAGTAAACTTCATTTTGTCACCAGAGACCATTGCTCAGGCCACCGGGATACCAAACATAGGAGATGAATGGAACAAACGACAGCAGCTAGAGAAATCCTATTATGAGCTCTATATTAGACCTGGATATATGAGGCAGTTGAGCAGGGTATTTCCATTCTGATTTCTGAAGGATGAGTATGCACCATTGATGAGATTGATCATTCGATATTTCAGTTGTGAGGGTAGATTCTCGTGCCTCTATGTTTACCATATCCGTTTGTTGATGCATTTCACGAGGGTACATATGATGAGCATTCCATACTTCATGTACCGTAACATAGAGCGGATGACATTTCTTGTACATAAGAAGACCCCAACATAGCAGTATAACAGTATATATCATTGCGCGCTGATCAAAATCATGGTGGTACATCAGCTCACACAGCAGGGCATCGCATGGGATGAGTTCATCTCCCGTGACTTCTTTGCAGCGCCACAGCCACCTCCCGAGGTAGTTCATGATGAGGGAGAGCCTTCACACCAGTTTGATATTCCTGAGACTGAGCATATCAGCGCTCCAGTGTATGTGACATATCAGCGAGGCCACAGAGCCTTATTTGCGGCTACACGAAGAGTACTATCTCTGCCCGAGGTGGAAGGGGTCTCGTTGACTTCATCAGCAGCGCGAGTACTATCTCCACCCGGGGTGGAAGGGGTCTCGCCTTCGACATCAGCACCGGTACAGGTTCAGGATAGAGGCAAGAGACCTATGCATGATGAGGTCCCTTCAGGAGGCCGAGACACTGATTTTATACTCATCGATGTTGATGTGAGCTCTCCTAGCTCGAAACTGAGGGAGGTCATCCAGGAGCAGAAATTTGAGATTGGTACTTTAACAGAGAATTTGCAGAGAGCACAGTGGGTGATAAAGTACCTGGAGTAGCGGAACAAACAGCTGGAGGATCAGCACACACTTGTAGAGCTGCGGCGAATCTGTGAAGATCGAAAATTGGCCCGGAAGAGACCTGGTGATATGACACCAATTGAGCGAGAGACCGAACTCATGCATGTTAACATTCATCTGGAGAAGTTGTTGGCAAAGGCCAATAGAGACAAAGACATGCTCCGTCATATGAAATGTCATTATTGGGCCCGCATGCACGTCTGCAAAGCAAAAATGAAGATCCTGAAGAGAAGATTAAGCAGAGCACTGAAACGGCGAAAGAGGCCTGATCTGCTCTGGATTTTGGCCGAGGCTTCATTGGCTGAGCATGAGGCATGATAGAGGATCTTCGATCCAAATTTGAGCAAATTTGAAGAATTTTTTGTCATTTTTTAAAATTTTGGTCTCAAAACAGGTTTTTCAGCCCAACGCGTAGCGCGTGTCGACGCGCGCTTATGATTGGGACACTTTCTAAAGAAAAACTTTGTATTTTTGGATTTTTCATGGTAAGTTATGCATGCTCAGAAATGGCTGAAGCATTTCATCAAGTTCTGGATGATCAAAAGGGCCAAAAACACCATGAAAATCACCTTTCTGCCACCTTTTGCACCAGCAGGAAGTACTTTTGGGATAATGAAGTTTTGGAGGGGCAAATGAGCTCCAAATTGAAAAATTCCACTTGGGTTGGATAGCAGACATCCAGGGCTTTCCAAAAAGCTATCATGAGCTTGATTTTGACTCTGGGAAGTTCTCAAAAATCAGGTCCAAAGGCGCGCGGCGCATAGAGCTTTGGCACGCGGCGCATAGAGGAAATTAGCCTATTTTTCACCTTCCAGCTTAGAAATTCGACCAGTTTGGACTAGTTTCACCTCTTGATGTAATTTTTTGTTTTTGTTTATGTAATTTGATGTAAATGATGTAACTTTGGCACTTATTTACTTGTTCTAGATGATTCACTCACAAAAAAGTGAAAATCAAGTGAATGAATCAGTTTCCTTCCTTTTAGAGGCAAGTTTTTTGGCTGCCTAGATTTTAGCTCCTTGTTTAGAATTGGTTCAAAATGCTCCTAGAAGCATGAGCTCGACCCATAGAGGCATGGGAAGGGGTTATACTTGTCTATTTATTGTATTTTCTGAGACACTTTCAGGGTTGGACTCTTGGGAAAAGTTTGGCACACTATTGTACATATTTTCTGCATTTTGGCTAAGGAAAGATCAGAGGTTTTGCAGCACCTGTTGGGATTCTTGTGGCTTTCAGTTTTGATGGTGTGTTATCTCAGTTATTTGTAATTTCTTTAATTTTTAATGTATGCCATTCCCTTATTTTGCTTCTGAAACTAAATGAATGAGTAAATGAGGTAGAATCCATTGATTCCAGTGCTCTGCCTTTGAATTTGTTTAGTTTTGTATGTTTTCACCAGTTTGGAGAGGATCCTTGTTCTCCCTTGCCCTCTTCAGCTCCTTGTCATTCTGATCCATCCATACACATAATCAAAAAGCATCAATACTACTGCCTACCTTTCCCCAACTCGAATTCTGCAAAGATCTGGCCTCATCCCCGAGCCCAAAATTGTTTTTTCCCATTTTTTCAACAAAAACCCAAAAAATCTAAAACAAACCTTCCTATCTATTTACTAGCCTAAAATAAATATTCATTATAAGTCATCTCAGCCCCTTTGAAGACCTTTTGCTGAGATAGACCCGGAGAGAGCCCTCTCCTGTCCTCGTAGGGCTAGCTACGAGGCTGAGTGTGGTTTGATGTTGCCTTGAGTTTTACCTTATTTAAGCCTAAGGTAGATTTGAGCGCTAACATAGTGGCGACCATACTAGGGAAGAAAATGGTTTGCTTATTACTGTCATTTGCTATAGATGGAGTCTGAAGTCACGCCAGGTAGCCTTCGAACTGCTCTTGCTCTGCGAGTGCATAGTAGATAAAAGCTGCTTCAGTCGATCTCCGGTTTAGCTTGTGAATGTGCCCCTTGATTTGCGAATTCCCCCACTATATGTATCAAGATCAGATCTGATGGTTGATGGTGGACAACGATCAGACATAAGAAGGCTGAAATCATTCACCTGGTGACTCCTGTAGAGACTCTACTAGAGGACTAACTCTTTCTCTGCGAAAATGGAAGGATCTTACACAAAGTTCAGGTATCTAAAGTGGAATGGTATTCAGGATCTAGTCTGCTTTCTTGTAAACTATTTCTTTGCTATTCTTGAAGCTGTCCTGAAAGTTTTTCAGAATTTGTTGTATGATAAAGGTGATCAAAATATTCACTCGACCTATTCAAAGAATGTAAATGCTGAGTTTCCCTTTGATCCTGGCCTCCTTACTTTTCCCACGTCTTATGATGACTCTCTTCAGAGTGATGAGCCTAAAGAAAACAAAACTGATCCCGTAGCTCTTGTATATACTCCTACAACTTTTATAGTCCCAGACAGGTATAAACCTCTTGTTTTACCTTCTGTTCTTCATGCTTTCCCTACAAATTATGACCTATATCTACCAAGATTTGATGGTGAAAGCGACAATGTCAACGCTGAACAACATGTGCAGAATGTTGAGACTTTTCTAGATTTTTTCGAAGTTGATGAAGAGGATGTTAGTATTAGGATTTTTTCTCTTTCTTTGCAAGGCCAAGTAAAGAGTTGGTTTAAAGCCTTGCCTGATGCGAGCATCACAGATTTCTAGCAGTTTGTCAAAGTTTTTTTTGACAGGTGGATGATTGGACAAAACCCTTTCTTGATTTTAGACGAGTATGCCCAGTTGAAGAGACAGTCAAGAGAGACAGTACAACAGTTTTCTGCCAGATTTAATCAAGTACATTTTTCGATACCAGCTGATATAAGACCTTCTCCTAGATCTGCTTTCTTGCACTACCCGGGTGCCTTTGATCCAGAAATGGAGTTTCAGCTGAGAGAAAAGAATATTGCAACACTTCACGAGATGCAGAACAGTGCAGTAAATGTAGAGGCTCATTTGCTGATCTTGAGGGCAAGGTTGAAGGAAGAAGAAAAGAAGAATGTTTCAGAGCAATTGACACCTTCAGAGGAAAATCTTGATCTGTTCGTAAACGCAGTAGAAAACATGGTGCGGAAAATGACTGCAAAAAATGAAAATGACATTCAAGAACAAGCGACTGACCCAAAACATTTTGTTTCTTATCCCAGTTGTCATACCGATTGTTTTATAGATCATTGTGAAGAAGAGAGAGTTGTTGATCTAACATGTATGCTTGATGATGTGTTGTATACTGATGATTTGCCTCAGTTTGATCAGTATGATGATGATTATGTTCTCCAAATAGAAGCTAATCCCGCAGACAAATCAGCAGCTAGTTTGTGCAAGGAGGAAGTTCACTTTCAGCAACTCGAGTACAGTGATCAACCGATGCATATCATCTATGACAATGATGAGGAAATTGTAGCAAATTTTGAAGTAAGTGAAGGATCTTTGCATTTTTGTTTTGATTCATTTCAGTACATCAGAGAAAAATTCCATGCAATCAGAAATCAACTGCCAAAAAGTCTTGATTTGGACCATCTTGAGGGCAATAAAAACTTCTCATATTTAGACTTGCAGCCCCCGAAAGTCATTGATTGTCAAGTTGCAGATGAGGACATGGAAGCTGGTACATGTGATCAAATGCTACAAGGTGACTCCGTTCCATTTTGTTTTGAATCATTTCAGTTTTTGAAGGGTAAATTGCATAGTAAATCTTCAAATGAGCAGTTTGTAGGAAATCAACAATCTTTCAATTTCAATGTTGAGGATGAGACAGATAGCAAAATTCTTGAGCCGATTGTTAATGAGAGATCTTCTTCTGAAATAATCAATGAAATCATTTTTGATACAAAACCCTCCCTAGCACTAGAATTGCAGCCACCAAATGAAATTGAAGGTCAGATTACAGATGAAGTCGTGGAAGCTGAAATACATGATTTAATGATGCAAGAAGATTCGGTACCCTTTTGTTTTGAAGCATTTCAGTTTATAAAGAAGAATCTTTGTAATATCTCTCAAGAAAAAGATGAACAGCTAGAAGGAGGTCATACAGTTTCAATGGATACATTGCAGCAGTCTTCTCAAGTTTTTGATGATCCCATTGCTCGTGTGCTGAATGAGGTTTGCTGTAAAAATTCTTCTCCATTGGCTAACCATGTGCCCGAAAAGAATGTTGATAATAATATTGTTCAAAAGTCAATTTCATTGTGTTGTTCAACAGATTTTTCATTACAAAGCCCTCATTAAGGTTTGCAGTCATATGAGGAGATTGATAAAGGAGACTTTTGTTCTGTCTGGAATCAGCAACAGAGTTTGGTTTTTCATGAATTTCAGGATCCTTTTGATAGCTTGCTGCAAACACCAAAGAAACACAGCACAGATGTGAGGGAAGTCTTGATATCCAGCTATGAAGATTACTTGGACCAGAGTGAGGTGTTAATGGAAATGAATAGCTATGTTTATGAAGATCCTTTCGCAGTATTCTTGTAGTCATCCAGTCAATTCATGCTTTGCAATTTTATCAGCAGTCCACTTGGTTCAAATATTTCACGAGAGTTTCCTTTCAGTAGTTCTTTCTTGTTGTTCACAAGCGAGCACCTGTGGAGAAATCAAACGGCAACCAGGATGCTTACATGGTTGCATTGGCTGTTCCATTTCACTTGATCGGGTGGTGAAAAGTACAATTAGAGTAGGTTTGATGAATAAGCTCTACTTTGAGCATCTTTTCCATCTTGTCAGTTGTGTTTAAGTATTGAGTCAGTTTTTAGTTGAGTGAGAGTCAGTTTGTGTCATCAAGTCATCAATTTTCAGTCATGCATTTCAGTTTTAGTTTTTTATTCCATTGCCCAATGGATGAAGGCACTTTCTGCTCTTCCAAAGATCTGCTGTTCTTGGCACCTCCACGGAGCTGGAGCTACCATCCCCATTGGAGCCAATGTTAGAGTCGGTCTGGACAGCCCTCCGTCAGAGATCATTTTTCTTTTTGCATATCATTTTTAGGTGTCTCGCTCACTTCACTTCGTTGCATTTCGCTAGGGGCATGCCATTGACTGACAAGAGGGTTTGGTCGTATTGTATTCCCTCATTCTTGTACCTGCTGGGCTAATTAAAACTCCTCAAAAGTCATCGAAGTTCAGGTCACGTTATTCATGGTCATAAATGATTATTTTCGTCAACAAGAGTCTATTTAGTTTTAGAGTCTAGGGTTCAGTCTTTTGATATGTTCAATAAATGCCCACGGGCCATGAGGATGATTCTCGAAAAAGTTCTCAGTTTAAATTTTTATCATCAAACACTTCTGAGGACATTTCTTGTTCAAAACTATGTTTTGAACTAGAAATTGTCAAGTTCATTTTTTGTCACAATTATGTATTTTTTCCACCATAGAAAATTTCAATGCAGCCTCTGGTCTTTGCCGAAGTCCAAACGCCAAACATCCCTGCAAAAACAACAAAGTTTCATCAGTCAAAACTCAGAAAAACAGTGAAAAGCCAAAAGACAGAGTTTCATTAAATGATAAAGTGCCAAAATTGCAAAACATTACAAAGTGGGTTGTGGAGGAAATAAAAATCAAATCCAACTCTTGTGTGATTTTTTCAAAGCTATATAAACCATTTGCAACAATTTATTTTCACAAGTTTTCCAAGCAAAGATCGAATTGGAGTGTTGAAGGGCGAAAATCTTGTTTGAAGCCGAGGAGGTGAACTGACAGTGCGCGCGGCGCATACAAGGGGCGCACGGCGCATAGGGAGCGTGCGTCGCACTGGGCATCAATTGCCTTTGTATTTTTACACGCGCGCGGCGCATTGGGCATGCGCGTGACGCATAGAGCCCTAAGGCCAAAAAACTACACTCCCTCACCCAAATTCGTGCCAAATCGCCTCATTCACCTTCAAGTAAGTTATCCAAGCTTGATCATTGATTCATGGATATGCTATGGTGTTTCAAATGTGGAGAAAACAAGTGTTTGTTATGGTGAAATGTAAACCCTATATTCATTTCAAAATTCGCTCCATAGGGTTTTGAAAGAAGTGCTGGTGATATTGTTGGGGTTTCAAATCTTATCTTATTGACATATATGCTCATGCCATCTACTGTCATTGGTGTCACTGCTTATTATTTATCATAGCCTCAGGGTCTCTTTCCTATTCCTTCATTGCTGTCACTATTATTACCATATCATTGTCTCACTGTTTATCATTTCTGTTATAGCACATTCCTATTCACTATCCCACATCCTCCATTGACAAAGCCTAATTGTCAAACACTGCAAGGGCTATTTCTTTGTCCTTGATTTCATTTGCCTCATATATATGTTGCCATTTCATTTACACTTTTTGTTCCTAATAACTATTTCCCCCAGCACTACACTCATTCCTATTCACGTGTCAAATCCCCATGTAGCCAAGCAGTGGCTGTTTTCCCATTCAAACTCACTTGACAGTACTTTTATCATTGTGATTTTCCTATCGCACCTTAATACATATGTGACACATTTGGGATTAGAGCATACACTGAACCCTTGTTTTCACCATACCTATATCAGCATATATTTTTCAAACATCTTGATTTCAGCGCCATGTCAGAGACGGATTTAGTTTATGAGCAGGGGTATGACAGTGATTCCACAGCAGAGGTTAATGTGCCACGGAGGTCTCACAAAAGTGGCAAAAGTGGTAGGCATGTCAGGGAGGAGCCTACTTCTTTGGTTCAACTGCAGGCTTGCTCGCTTGCAATGGATTGTTTTCAGCATCAGTCATGTTTCCAATACTGTGAGATGATTTCCCAAACTCAGCATCATCATGAGCTAGCTCGCCTATTTTTTCTACATTTATATGATGGCCGTGTAAACCTTGCCGAAGTAAACTTCATTCTATCACCAGAGACCATTGCCCAGGCCATCGGGATACCAAACATAGGAGAGGAATGGAACAAATGACAGCAGCTAGAGAAATCCTATTATGAGCCATATATCAGACCTGGATATATGAGGCAGCTGAGCAAGGTATTTCCATTTCGATTTCTGAAGGATGAGTATGCACCATTGATGAGACTGATCATTCGATATTTCAGTTGCGAGGGAAAATTCTCGCGCCTCTATGCGTACCATATTTGTTTGTTGATGCATTTCACGAGGGTACGTATGATGAGCATTCCATACTTCATGTATCGTAACATAGAGAGGATGACATTTCTTATACAGAAGAAGACCCATCACAGCAGCATAACAGTATATATCATTACGCACTGATCAAAATCATGGTGGTACGTCAGCTCACACAACAGGGCATCGCATGGGATGAGTTCATCTCCCGTGACTTCTTTGCAGCGCCACAGCTGCCACCCGAGGTAGTTCATGATGAGCGAGAGCCTTCACACCGGTTTGAAATTCCTGAGACTGAACATATCAGTGCTCCAGTGTATGTGACATATTAGTGAGGCCGCAGAGCCTTATTTGCAGCTACACGACGAGTACAATCTCCACCCGAGGTGGAAGGGGTCTCGTTGACTTCATCAACAGCGCTAGTATTATCTCCACCCAGGGTCGAAGGGGTCTCACCTTCGAATTCAGCACAGGTATAGGTTAATGACAGAGGCAAGAAGCCTATGCTTGATGAGGGTCTTTCAAGAGGCCAAGATACTGAGTTTACATTGATTGATGTTGATGCGAGCTCTCCCAGCTCGAAACTGAGGGAGGTCATCCAGGAGCAGAAAGCTGAGATTGGTACTTTGACAGAGAATTTGCAGAGAGCACAGTGGGTGATAAAGTACTTGGAGCAGTGGAACAAATAGCTGGAGGATCAACACACACTTGTAGAGCTGCGGCGAATCCGTGAAGATCGACAATTGGCCCGGAAGAGACCTCGTGACATAACACCGATTGAGCGACAGACCAACCTTATGCATGTTAACATTCATCTAGAGAAGTTGTTGGAAAAGGCCAATAGAGACAAATACATGCTCCGTCAAATGAAGAACCATTATTGGGCCCGCATGCATGGTTGTAGAGCAAAAATGAAGATCCTGAAGAGAAAGCTGAGCAGAGCACTGAAACGATGAAAGAGGCCTGATCCACTCTGAATTTTGGCCGAGGCTTCATTGGCTGAGCATGAGACATGATGGAGGATCTTCGCTCTGAATTTAAGCAAATTTGGAGAAGTTTTTGTCATTTTTGAAAATTTTGGTCTCAAAACAGGTTTTTCCGCCCAACGCGTAGCGCGTCACGACGCGCGCTTATGATTGGGACACTTGCTGGAGGAAAATTTTGTATTTTTGGATTTTTCATGGTAATTTATGCATGCTCAGAAATGTCTGAATCATTTCATCAAGTTCTGGATGATCAAAAGGGCCAAAAACACCATGAAAATCACCTTTCTGCCACCTTTTGCACCAGCAGGAAATACTTTTGGGAGAATGAAGTTTTGGAGCGGACAATGAGCTCCAAATTGAGAAATTCCACTTGGATTGGATAGCATACATCCAGGGCTTTCCAAAAAGCTATCATGTGCTTGATTTTGACTCTGGGAAGTTCTCCAAAATCAGGTCCAAAGGCGTGCGGCGCATAGAGGAAATTAGCCTATTTTTCACCTTCCAGCTCAGGAAATCGGCCAGTTTGGTCCAGTTTCACCTCTTGATGTAATTTTTGACCCAGATTGATGTAATTTGATAAAAATGATGTAATTTTGGCATGTATTTACCTATTCTATATGATTCATTCACAAAAAAGTGAAAATCAAGTGAATGAATCAGTTCCCTAGCTTTTAGAGGCAAGTTGTTTGGCTGCCTAGATTTTAGCTCCTTGTTTAGAATTGGTTCAAACTGCTCCTAGAAGCATGAGATCGACCCCTAGAGGCATGGGAAGGGGTTAGACTTGTCTATTTATTGTATTTTCTGAGACACTTTCAGGGTGGGACTCTTGGGAAAATTTTGGCACACTATTGTACATATTTTCTGCATTTTGGCTAAGGAAAGATTAGAGGTTTTGCAGCACCTGTTGGGATTCTTGTGGCTTTCAGTTTTGATGGTGTGTTCTCTCAGTTATTTTTAAGTTCTTTAATTTTAAATGTATGCCATTCCCTTCTTTTGCTTCTGAAACTAAATGAATCAGTAAATGAGGTAGAATCCATTGATTCCAGTGCTTTGCCTTTAAATTTGTTTAGTTTTATATGTTTTTGCCAGTTTGGAGAGGATCCTTTTTCTCCCTTTCCCTCTTCAGCTCCTTTTCATTCTTATCCATCCATATACATAATCAAAAAGCATTAAGACTACTGCCTACCTTGCTCCAACTCGAATTCTGCAAAGATCTGGCCTCATCCCCGAGCCCAAAATTGTTTTTCCCATTTTTTCAACAAAAACCCCAAAAAATTAAATCAAACCTTCCTATCTATTTACTAGCCTAAAATAAGTATCCATTATATGTCATCTTAGCCCCTTTGAAGATATTTTGCCGAGATAGACCCGGAGAGAGCCCTCTCCTGTCCTCGTAGGGCTAGCTACAAGGCTGAGCGTGGTTTGATGTTGCCTTGAGTTTTACCTTATTTCAGCCTAAGGTAGATTTGAGTGCTAACACCTAGCATAATTTAGGATATCTTATAACTATAAGCATGTACATCCATAAACTTAAGATGCTTGAAGTACCTCCCATCCTACTCTAATCTTGCCCATCCTTGCCTACCATACTCTAATGTGGCATAGCCATCCCTATCATGGCCTAGCTTACTCTATTCTAGAATATCCTATCCTTTCCCACTATAGCCTAGCCTAACATAATTTATCCTAGCCTAGTATAGTCTAGCCTAGTCCACTCATGCATATCCCACTCTAGCCTAACCTACTCGAGCATTGCTCACTCTAGCCTAGCCTCCCCTAGCTTAGCCTACTCTAGATTAGCATATTATAGCCTAACCTAACCTATAGTAGCTTAGCCTAGCTTAACCTAACCTAACATACCCCATTGTCACCTATTCTATCATTTCCTAGCGTAACCTATACCAACCTACTTGAACTTATCCTAGCCTAATCTGGGATATCCTATAACTATAAGAATATACCTCCATAAAGTTAAGATGCATGAAGTACCTCCCATCCATATATAATGTTTCCTATATTAGCCTAGCATACTGTAATATAGAATAACCACCTCTGTCATGGCCTAACTTACTCTATTCTAGTCTACCCTAGCCTAGCCTAGCTTACTCTAACTTAGCCTGACGTACTCTAGCCTAGCTTAGCCTACTCTAACTTAGATTAGCCTACTCTAGCCTAATCTAGCCTAACCTAAACGAGCTTATTTTTGACTTGCCTAGCCTAGCCTATCCTATTCTAGCATAGCCTAACATATTCTAATGTAGCCTACACTAGACTAGCCTAATCTAATGTAGAATAACCTACTCTAGGCTAGCCTAAGTTAAGTTATCCCACTATAGCTTAGCCTACTCTATCTTGATGTAGCCTAGCATATCCTAAACTACTTTACCCTATAATAACATTTCCTAGCCTTCTATGCTAGCCTAGCATAGCCCATCCTGGACGTCACTTGCCTAACCTATTTGAGCCTTTCCTATTCTACTCTAGTGTGCTTTGGCCTAAACTAGACTATCGTAACCTAATCTACTCTACCCTACCATAACCTAAACTAGCCTAGCCTATGCTAGCTTATCCTATTGTAGCGTACCCTAGCCTGGCCTATCTTAGCATGATCTAACCTATCCTAGCCTATCATAGCATGATCTAGCCTGGCCTAGCCTAGCTTACTCTAGCCTAATTTAGCCTACTCTAGTCGAACGTAGTGTAGCATATCCAAATCTACTTTACCCTGGCATAGTATTTCCTAGCCTTCTAGTCTAGTCTAGCCTACTCTTGCCTAGCATAGCCCACCTAGTCCTTCATTCGCCTAGCCTATTATATCCTTGCCTAATATACTCTGGTGTGCTCTAGCCTAAACTAGCCTACCATTACCTAACCTAATCTAGCCTACCATAGCCTAATCTAGCCTAGATTATGCTAGATTAGCCTATTGTTGCCTAGCCTAACCTAACTTACTCTAGCCTAATTTAGCCTATCCTTCTCTAGCACAACATTTTATACTCTTGCATCACCTAGCTAAGCATACACTATCCTAGCCTAACCTACTCTAACCTAGCCTAGCCTAATTTAACATAGCTTACTATACCCTAGACCTACTATTACCTGATGTATCCTATCTTGGCTTAGCCTAGTCTACTCTATCCTAGCTTAGCAAGATTATCCTAGGCTACTCTAGCATACCCTACTATAGCCTAAAATATCCTAACCTACTTTAGCATAGCTTAGGCTACTCAACCCTAATCTAGCCTACTCTATCCTAGGTTAGCCTATCATACCCTAGCCTACTCTAGCATAGTCTAGCCTATATAAGCCTAGCCTAGCCTACTCTATCTTAGGTTAGCCTACCATATGGTAGCCTACTCTAGCCTAGGTTAGCCTAGCACATGCTAGCATACTCTAACATAACCTACTCTAAAATAACCCACTCTAGCCTAGCCTATCCTAAGCCGCCATACTTAGCCTAGCCTAGCGTAGCCTAACTTATCTTACTCTAGTACAACCTACTTTCATCTTTCCTAGACTAGTCTAGCCTACTCAAGCCTATCTTGGCCTACCCTATCCTACCTTACTCTAGCATAACCTATTCTAGCCTAGCCTAGTTTAGCCTACTCTATGGTATCTTATCCAAACATACCCTACCTTATCCTAGACTACTCTAGCTTAGAGTACTCTTGCCTAGTGTACACTATGCTAACCTAGAGGCTAGCCTACTTTAGCCTAGCCTAACATACTCTACCCTAACCGAACCTAATCTCCCCTAGCCTAGGCTACTCTAGCCAAGCTTTCTCTACTTTATCCTACATTAGACTAGTCTCACTTAGCATAGATTACTCTAGTTTACCCTAACCTAGCCTAACCTACCTTACCTTACCCTACTCTAGCCTAGCCTAGTCTACTATTTCCTAACATAATCGACTCTTTCCTAGCCTACCCTACTTTAAACTAGCCTATCCTTGCCTACTCTATCGTGGCCTAGCCTAGCCTACTATACCAGAGCCTATTGAAACCTACTATAGTCTTAGCTAACTTACCCTAGCTTAGCTTCCTATAACTAGAACTCCTCTAACCTATCTTAGCCTACCATATCCTAACCTAGCCTAATCTAGCCTAGTCTAGCGTAGCCTTGCGTACTCTAACCTATCCTAGCCTACCATATCCTAACCTAGCCTAATCTAGCCTAGCCTAGCCTACTCTAACCTAGCCTAGACTACTCTAGCCTAACCTAGTCAACTCTAGCATAGTCTACTCTAGCCTAGTGTGACTTGACCTAGCCTATTGTAAATTACCTTAGTTGATTATTTCGTAGCATAGGCTAGGATACTCTAGCTTACCATAGTCTACTCTATATTAGCATGGCCTAGGTTACCCTAGCCTAGCCTAGCTTAACCTATAGTAACCTCGCCTAACCTATCCAAGCCTAACCTTACCTAACCATGCCTAACCTAGCCTACCCTAACCTGACTAAGCCTAACCTAGCCTAAGCTATCCTAACCTGGCCTAACCTTACCTTACCTAACCTTTCCTATCCTACTTTAACCTGGCCTCGCCCAACCTTGCCTAACCTAACCTATCCTAGCCTAGCCTAGCCTAGCCTATCCCATGTTATCATAGTCTAGACAAGCATAGCGTATCCTAGCGTTGCATTCCCTACCCTATCCTTACGTAGCCTAATCGAGCCTAGCCTATCTCACCCACCCTAACCTCTGCTAGCCTAAATTATTGTAGCCTAACCTAGCCTACCCTAGCATGGAATAGCCTAGACTAGCGTAACATAACCTAGCCTAACCTAAACTTGAATAAACTAGCCTAGCCTAGTTTAACCTTGCCTAGTCTAATCTAGCCTAACATTGCATAGCCTAACCTAGCCTAGCCTAACCTATCCTAATATAACCTATCGTAGCCTAACCTAGCCTAACATAACCTAGTGTAGCCTATATTAGCCTAAACTAGTCAACTCTAGCCTAGTCTACTCTAGCCAGCATATCCTAAGTTAGCCTATTGTAGGTTACCTTAGTGTATTCTTTATTAGCCTAGGCTAGTCTACTCTATCTTACCCTAGTCTACTCTATATTACCATGTTCTAGCTTATGCTAGCCTAACCTATCTTAACCTAGGCTCACCTTAGCTAGCTTATCCTCAGCTAACCTTGCCTAACCTAGCCTATCCTAACCTAGCCTAACCTAACCTAGCCTAACCTAACCTAACCTAACCTAACCTAACCTAGCTGAGCCTAGCCTAACCTATCTTAACCTAGCCTAACCTATCCTAACCTAGCCTAACCTAGCCTAACCTTACCTTACCTTACCTTGCCTGACCTACCCTCACCTAACTTGATCAAGCCTAACCTAGCCTAACCTATACTAACATGGCCTAACCTAGCCTAACCTAACTTTACCTAACCTTGCATAACCTATCCTACTGTAACACTCCCTAGCCTAACCTAGCCTAGCCTAGACATACCTTACCTAGCCTTACATAACCTAACCTAGCCTAACTTAACCAAGCCTAACCTAGCCTAACCTATCATAACCTGGCATAACCAAGCCTCACCTTCGCTAACCTTTCCTAACCTAAAATAGCCTAACCTAACCTAACATACCCTTGCCTCGCCTAACCTTACCTCATCTCACCTAGCCTAGCCTATCATATCTTATCTTAGCCTAGACTACCATAGCCTACCCTATCCTTGCATATCCTATCATATCCTAGACTAGCCTAGCCTAGCTAAGCCTAGCTAAGCCTAGCTAAGCCTAGCTAAGCCTAGCTAAGCCTAGCCTATCCTATCTAAGCTTAACTAGCCTAGCCTAGCTAATCCTAGCCTAGACTATCTAAGCCTAACTAGCCTAGCCTACCAACCCTAGCCTAGCCTAACCTAACCTAGCCTAACCTAACCTATCCTAACTTGACCTAGCCTAACCTACCCTAGCCTACCCTAGCATAGCCTAACCTAGCCCTGCCTAAGCTAGCCTAGCCTAGCCTAGCCTAGCTTAGCCTAGCCTAACCTAGCCCAACCTAACCTAGCCCAACCTAGCCTAGCCAAACCCATCCCAGCCAAGCGTAGACTAGCTTAGCATAACCTAGCCTAAAATAGCCTAGCACTTAGCCGAGCCTAACCTAGCTGAGCCTACACTAGCCTACCCTAACTAGCTAGCCTTTCCTAACATAGCCTAGCCTAACCTATCCTAACCTAGGCTACCCTATAGTAGCCTAGCCTAGCCTAGCCTAGCCTAGCCATGCATAGCTCAGTGTAGCCTAGCGTAGCGTAACTTAGGGTAGTGTAGCGTAACCTAGGGTAGCGTAGCTTAGCTTAGCCTACCCTACCCTACCCTACCCTAAGCTAACCTAGCCTAACCTAGCCTAACCTAGCCTAGCCTAGCCTAGCCTAGCCTAGCCTAGCCTAGCCTAGCCTAGCCTAACCTAGCCTAACCTAGCATATCCTAACATAAAATATCATATCCTAGCCTAGCCTACCCTATCCAACCCTAGCCTACCCTATCCTACCCTAGCCTACCCTAGTCTACCCTATCCAAGCCTAACCTAGAATAACCTAACCTATCGATGCCTAATCTATCCTAGCCTAAACTAACCAAACCAAATGCATCATAGCCTAACTTAACCTAGCCTACTTTAACCCAACCTAAGATAGCCTAGCGTAGTGTACCCTAGCCTAGCTTATCTGAGCCTACCCTAACCTAGCCTAGCCTAGCCTCGCATAACCTAACCTATCATAACCTATCTATCCTAGTCTAGTCTAGAATAGCCTAGCCTAGCACAACTTATTCTATCCTAGCCTAACCTAGCCTAACCTAACCTAGTGTGGCTTAACCTAAAATAGTCTAACCTAGCCTAACCTAGCTTAGCCTAGCCTAGCCTATCCTAACCTAGCCTAGCCTAGTCTAGCCTATCCTAAACTAGCCTAACCTAACCTAACCTAACCTAACCTAGCATACCCTAGCCTAACCTAACCTAATCTTACCTACCCTATCATGGCCAAACCTAATCTAACCTAACCTATCCTAACCTAACCTAACCTAACATAGACTAACCTAGCATAGCCTAAACCTAGCCTAAACCAGCCTAACCTAGCCTAGCCTAATCTACCCTAGCCAAGCCTAATCTACCCTAGCCTAATCTACAATAGCCTAGGCTAACCTAGCATAGGCCTAGCCTAGCCTAGCCTAGAATAGCTTAGAATACCCTACTAGCCTACTAGAATCTTAACTAACCTCACCTAGCCTAGCCTAGCCTATCCTATAATAGCCTACTCCAACCTAGCCTAGCCCATCTTACCCTACTCTAATCTAACCTAGCTTAGCCTTGCATATCCTACCCTACTCTAATCTAGCCTAGCCTAGCCTAACCTAACCTAACCTAGAGTAGCCTAGCTTAGAGTAGCCTAGCTTAGAGTAGCCTTTCCTAACCTAGCCTTGCCTAACCTAGCCTTTCCTAACCTCCCCTAACCTTCCCTAACCTAGCCTAACCTAAGATATCCTAGCCTATCATAGCATATCCTAACATAGCCTAGCCTAACATACCCTAGCCTAAAATAGCCTATCCTTCACTAGCCTAATATAACCTAACGTACCCTATGCCACGTTAGCCTAGCCTACCCAAACCTAACCTAACCTAACATAGTCTTACCTTGGCTAACATAGCCTATCTTAACCTATCCTAGCCTTCCCTTGCCTAACCTTGCCTAACCTAGCCTAGCTTAACCTCACACACTCTATCCTAGCCTAACGTACCCTGGCATAAACTAGCATACCATAGCGTAGACTAACCTAACCTTACCTAAGCTAGCCTATCCAAGCCTAACCTAAACTAGCCTCACCGAACATGCCTATCCTAACCTAGCCTACCCTAGCTTAGCCTATCCTATATTAACCTAGCATAGACTATCCTAACTAAGCCTATTCTAGCCTGTTAGTCATCAGTAATTTTTTTCCTTGTGGATGACTAAATGCTTATCCTAGATTTCTAGAAACAAAATTCAAGAATCTTGTGAGTTCTAGAAATCTTACTGCCTTCATTATCCTTAGGATAAATTTTTCATTGTCTACTACTCTACCAAGGTATGGCCAGTCTATCACTCCTAGAAAACCAAATCATGGACTTATGTCACTCATTCTCACTATGTTTTCCACCTCTGACCTTACCACTCTGTTTCTATTTGCCTAACCCTTCTATTTACACCTTGGATTGCCAAGTGGATCAAACCTTTTCCCCTATTCATCAAGTGCCTCAAGCAGTTATTATTTTGAACTACCTTTCTAGGCTCTTTAGATAAATCAAAGTTATTAGTTTCTAGTATTGCAATGCATAAAGGTTGGTCAAAACTCTATTTTACACCTTCAAAACCCTGATACAAGTTTTCAGCCAACAACCAAGTCCAAAAGGCCTCCAAATAGGTCATCTGAGGTCTCCTAGGTTATTCATTATTTTGGTTTTCCACAACTCACTATTTTACTGGTGCGCAAAGATGAAATCAAATGAAAAAGAAGGTTATACTCATGATTGTCCAAAGGGTATAAAAATCTCAAAGAAAAACCTCCTTGATCAGAGCATAAAGTTCGCAAAGGGACAATTTCCTATGTTAAAACATTTCTACAAGAATGGTTTATGATGGTTATCAACAGAAGAGAGGCTAAGTGAGAAAGCCAAAATCCTCAAGGGCATTCACAGAAAAATAAAAACAACATGCCTAAGTAAACAATGAGTATCAGCCGTTTTAAGACTGATTGGCTATAAGGTGTTGCCCAGTAAGATGTCCATGCAAAAGATAAAAAAATATAGAGATACATCAGAATCATCAAACATGAAACCAAAGTTTCTAGAAATGATAAATAGGAAAAGGAAAAAATCCCTAAAAAGCTAGAAGTCTAGGAAGGTAGGAAAAAGTGACATGAAGGTCATAAAACTCCATTATAAAGTAAAAAGGTTTT